>AWOL01S0062737.1:0-28377 GCA_000715115.1 Nicotiana otophora
TCCGGAGTCTGTACACACCCCCCAGTGAGTGCAGGTACCTACTGAGTGCGAGTGCCGAGTGCCGAATTCCTGAGTGGCAAGAATGATTATGAGGTATGCCCGAATGGCAAGAGTAATTGTGAGGTATGACCGAGTGGCAAGAGTGATTGTGAGGTATGCCCGAGTGGCACGAGTGACTGTGAGGTATGCCTGAGTGGCACGAGTGACTGTGAGGTTTGCTCGAGGGGCTGTATATGAGTGATGTTCTTCCCGAGGGGCTGTTTATGATTTTATCACTGAGTTGCATCGCACTGGCATGCACACATGACATACAGGAATAGAGATGTATTTTTCCTCATGCTGTACAACATCACATCATTCATGATTTCTCACACATTTTTACATATGGGCATAGTGATGCATTTGTTTTACACGGGTTATCCGGAAAGAAAATAAAACATATTAATTATTATTGAGAATATTTTTGGAGAAATTTATTGTTTTAAAACTATTCATATTATTAGCAACTTCGGCAAACGATTTGGGTTTTCACTAATGTATTTGAAAAAAAGAACTACTATTCTTTTAAATCATTATTTGGCTGAGTATTTTATCCTTGAGTTACTTCTGGTATTATTTGCTTTATGTTGTTATGGATTGTTGTAGACTATTGATTTTGGACCCGACCTTGGTGGAAGCTCGTCACTACTTTCAACCTATAGCTAGGTTTGTTACTTACCCAGTATATGGGATCGGTTATACTGATATTACACTTCTGAACATTGCGTGCAGATGTTGGCTGTCGTTGTTGGTGTGCTCGATGGTTGCAGGATTTGAAGATGTACCTGCTTTCCTGTTGTAGCTGCCTCTTGTTCAGGGTAGCCTTAGATTTATAAAAGCTCTGTTTATGTATTATTCAAACAGACTATGTATTTATTTCATTTTCACTTTGTATACTCTATTCTTAGAAGCTCATGATTTGTACTACCAGTTCTTGGGGATTATATAAGATCAGGATCTTTATACACTTAAATTGCTTTAATAATTATTATTAAAATTGATTAGTTGGTAATTGGCTTACCCAACAGGATGAGTTAGGTGTCATCACGACTAGTTGAATTTTGGGTCGTGACATGTTCCTATTTGGTTTCAATGATACTTTCATGGTGTTCCTATTGCCTTACTATTTAGATCACATGTTGATTCTTGTTGTCATTTACTGATTCCTGCTTTTCATTATTAGCTTTATACTTCTATACTGCACAGGTTATTTTGTCTAGTGAGTGTATTGACTTGTACCTCATTACTACTCCACCGAGGTTAGTCTTGATACCTACTGGGTACCGACCGTGGTGTACTCATACTACACTTTTGTACATTTTTATACAGAGCCAGGTATAGGAGATATCAGACTCGGGCAAAGTTAGTTTGTTGATCGCAAGGATTCAAGGTAGAGCTGCTTGGTCGTTGCAGTCCCTTGGAATCCTTTCCTTATATTGTACTGTTAGATTGTCACTTGAACAGTATTGTATTTCGATCATTGAGATCTTTTCATGTACTTAACTATAGTTCGTGACTCTGTATTACCAGTTTTGAGAGATTGTTATGATTATTGCCGCGTAGGCTCATTTCGCTCTTGTGTCGGTATTCATATTAAACTCTGTTTCAAATTAATATTGTTAATAATTGGTTTAATTATTATAGTAATCGGCTTACCTAGTCTTAGAGAGTAGGTGCCATCACGACATCTTATGGAGGGAGTTTGGGGTTGTGACAATTGTTTTTCGATTGCTTTTATTTATCTGTGCTCTGTTTGATCGTTGCCGGATTAATTTATTGGACGATCTTTAAGAACATATAATATTTGTTTAAATGTCAATGACTTCTGGACAATATTGTGTTAAAGGCCGGTGAGAATAATGTTTTTAGGCCACGACGCCCCAAATGACCCTCGGATTGGGCCCGAAATAACGAGGCGATGATGATAAACATTGGAAAAGGAAGAAGACGAGAACACGAACCAACAACCTATGGGAGGCGACACAGTTGGCCACCGGAGTTGCTACCGAGGCAGTTCTCGTTCTCATGTCTAGACGGATATCGGATATTACATGTATCTGAGCCTCCTATATTATTTTTAAACTATTTTCAAAACTATTTTCCAAAAAACATTTCTTAAATCATTTTTCAAAAACGATTTTAAATCATTTTTCTAAAACAATTTCCAAAAAATATTTCAAATCATTTTCAAATGAAGAAAAAAACATTCTTTAATGAAAGTATTTTTCAAAGAAAAATTGTTTTCAAAATTAGTAATATTTAATTTATTTTTACTTTATATTATCTTACTAACAAGTTTGCTTATGTTTTGCGAGGTACAATTATATGAAATCGCTTTTGAAATATGATGTTCGGGTTGACTTGATATCCCCGTCGAAATCCCGCTTCGCACTTCCTATTCTAGGATGTATCCAAAATCGCAAGTATAGTGAAATCATAGATAAATGTCGTGTTGTTTGTTTGCTATGGTTGTTTATCTATTTGTTACACTTAGGGTGTATTGCATATAGTTAATAATCTGATTAGTCTATAACATTGTGTGTTAAGTAATCCTTGCATGGTTTCATATAGGAATTTAGAATGTCGAATATATAGTTTTAACTTAGTCGATTAATTAGGATTAGTATACAAATACTTAATTGAATTAGATTCCTACATGAATAAATGAAAGGCATATCATTTCCTTTTAAAAATAGATAATCTTACTTTTTTTATAACTACATTTGCATGATCTTCCTTTTTAACTAATCTATTTGTAAATTATTTTTGACTATTTTACTTCAAGTACACATGACTTGTAAAAATCATAATTGAGTCTACCATATTAGGATTAATTCAATTGTTGCATATATATTGGGTCTAACTTGATAATTGCCGACATTCTTCATGACCTTTTATGATATTCTTGTTCAGGGTTGGTAATACTCTTAGTCTCTTTATATATTTGATTGTCTACATATCCTTTATTATTACTCATTCGTTTATTTAAATTCGTTTAAACTAAACTCTAAGGTCATTCTTATATGATTTTAATTTTCTTTTATCATAAAAAATCAATATTCCTCATACTCATACACTCTTGACAAACATTTTCATACTTTATTCCTCATACATTTTAGTCAATGGCAATGAACTTATTCATTTTTTAAGATAATTCTTTCCATTATTTATTCATCATTTCCACATATTTTCTTGTACATTTAATACAACCCCTTTGTAGAAACCATTTGACTATAACCCTAAATTAAGTTCTTCAAGTTTATTCAAACTCTTTTAGAATATTTCACTTGTTGATATACATTAATTTTATTTGATTTAATTACTCCATTTTTTAATGTAAGATTTATGTGGATAATTTTCCTTTTATACTCCCCTATTTACAACAACGTTTCCTACTTTATTTGGCCATTTCTTTAAGCTAATTGCTAGTTATTTTTTATCCAAAGATAATCCTTCACCTTATATTATATGTATTCAATTAAGACTAACCTTGTATAGTTAAATTGTTTGGCTTTAATTTTAAGTCAAAATTTTCTTTATATTTTATTTTGAACCCAATTCTTTCAATCAAATTCCAAAAAAGATTTTCGTTTATTAATTTGCTTGTATATCTTGTTGTATATTGTTTACCACAAATGAAATGGTCATGCTTTGAATATTTGTTTACTTCGTGACAATTGTGTTGGCTATTCCGTGATAGAAATTCTTTGTGACATAATTAATAATTCTTTTGAACTTTCCCTCATTTTATTTGATTGAGTCCGCAGGAAACACATTTTGTGGATCTTGAGGGATGCGTAACACCTTCCCCTCGAGATAACTTGAACCCTTACCTAGAATCTCAATGGTTTTGCAGGCCATAATTCAATGTACATTATATAGTATAATATAAGTGTCCTAGTATACCTTAAATATTAGGTGGCGACTCTAAACTTTAATAACCTTGTAGAGTACTATAAGTTGTAGTTTGTTTTGTCGCGTTCAAAATAGGGTGCAATAATCACATTGAAGCCTTTTTTCCATTTAGCATTAATCCTAAAGGGATTAATAAATGTCAATAATTAAGAGCTTAGGGCAAAATCTCATTCATGGATAAGATACCTTTTAGATCCTTGGCACTTCAGAGTTCACAAAGGTCTCAGGGACCCCGAGCACTGCTTGTGTCAGGAAGGGCATCTCAACTACAAAATAGATCCTACTCCTAAATAACCTTAACCACTCACACTCACTCCTCCCTATAGGTTTAGTTTCCAATGAGGCATTCACAGTGACAACTAATGTAGAAGCATACAGATTCAAGTATACATGATTTCCGCAGAAGTTATATATAACACCATTATAAGTATAAGATACCAGATTACATTAATAATTTTGGAGGTCACAATCAAAACAAAAGAGTGTAGTCCACTGTCAATACTTTCAATGTGCATAAGAATACCCAAAGGAACCAACCACCTATGTAAAGAAGGTGAGGCAGGCACCAGTAGACTAGTTTAGAATATCAAATACTAAATCAGGTGATTCAAGGGGTAGAAAAGACATATATATCAACCTTATTAATCCTACTGACAGGTTCAAATTTGCATGAGTTCTTAATTAAATTCACAGCACTTCCATAGCTATTAGACTATGTCCATATCAATCAAAGGTTCACACAGAGGTTAAATCCTCACTTCTATTAGATGTATAGATTAACAACCTTATTCAGAATTTCTAAAGAGTATTAACAGGGATACTTATGTAGGTAGCAGGTCAATCTTAATCCTAATCCAAGATAATAACATGATCACTTACCTTTCAAGTTCACAATCTCAGATTCACACTAAGCTATTAAGAGTCAAGACATTCATATAAATACAGTATAGTATTCAAATATGGCAGGCAAACATAAGTAAGTTTCCCTCAAGTTCAGTAGTGATCACAGTTAACTTATGTTCCAAATTCTATGGTATTGACAAGATTCAACTTCTTCTTTATGTGATAATACAGTTCTAAGGGAGAAACTTGAGAGTATCAGCATGAATGTCTCTTGAATGAAAGACAAGCAGGGAGTATATTAACAGACAACTAGAAGCAAAGGCATGATAGGGGATATTCAAATACATACATATGCTTTTCCTAAAGGACGGTAAAGTTATAGAGTACAACAGAAGAGCAGATGATCTAGGATCAAATTAATTGTTTTCCATTATAAAGGTCCAAACCACAAGAAATAGGCAAGTTTTACATGTATTAGACAGATGTGGTTCCAGTGAGAGATCAATCAACCCAGGTATGCAGGCAGGTGTGTCAACATAGGCATCATAATAAAGTTACATTTTTAGACATGCTGGCAACATAGTTAATCCAAGAGATGATAAGGCAACAAGTATAACTCTTGACCAAACTCTAAAGGACAGTTAAGAAAATAGTCTGAATTAGGCTAATAAACATGGTAACAACTGGCATAATACCGATGGAGTCATCACAACCGTTAAACTAACCACATGAACTCATCAAGACTTAGTTTAATTACTTTTTTAGAAGACATTTACCCAATAGAGTCTATAAGTATCGCTAAGCAGGCACATGAACCGGAACATTAACAGGAGATCTTTGTGGTACTTTCAAGAGCCATAGAATGCAGAACACACTTGAATTACAAAGAAACAAACAACTAAATCGATAATCATGATAGAAGACTTGAGTTGAACCTCTAAGTGTACACAACTAACATAGTCCCAATATTATTAAGGTAGACAAATTTAGCATGGATCAGCAAGTGGTACTTCTAATACAATATCAGGAGAGCAGACATAAATCTTTCAACAAGGCATCAGAAGAGACTTAGGATCATAGCAGTAGTATAACTTTGATGAAACCTATGTGGAGAGTTATTAAATCCTTTTATTCACTACAGAGATTGAGCAAAAAACTATATTTGTTCAACTTAGAGAAACATTTAGCATTATTAAGTTTATAGGATAATCAACTAACATTAACATAATTTCAAATTATCTGGAAAAACAATTGGCTCATACAAGGAAGATAACATCCAATGTAAAGGCATGATAAGCTAATTAGCACAAATTATTAAGTAGAGATAAACACCAAAGACAACACAGTGAGCATGATTATAGCTCAAATAGTCAAAGAAAGAGAGGGATAAGTACATACTAACCTTCCTCGGAGCAGCAAACCAAACAAAGTCTTTTATTTTTGCATATTAAGAACCAAAGTCTCAAACCTCGAACAATGAATGAACTCAGAGCCGGAAAAGAGAGGAAGAAAATGAGAAATCAATTAAGAACCTAAGTTTTCAATTGTAAGATGATTCTAAGTGCATGTTGGTGTGTGTTCGTGTTAGGTCCTGTTAGGTGAGAGAATAGAAGGCTCTATTTATAGTGTCATTCAATGACTAGAGTTACAATAAATTTGAAATGGTGAGTGAAAGATGACGAATATTGGATGATGGAAGCAAAGAAAGTAAAATCAGAGAAGACAGAGGGGAAAATCATCAAAGGATTTTACTTGGGCGATTTAAGAATCAGGATCCATCGGCTAAGACTCTAAAACCCAGAGATTACTGCATTTGACCTTTGGGTATCGAATCCTTATGATGAAACTCTGAAAAAACTCCATGCATGCTCCGATTTGATTGAGGATAAGAGAAATCAAATGATTTGAAGTTTAATTCTTTAGCTAGGGTTTCAGATTTTAAATGATTTGAATTTTATCGATGGAATCAGAAAGGAATCGGGCTAGATTCGTGGCTCAGGAGGCAAAAGAGATGATTTGAGTTTGACTTAGTCGACCTTGCACAGATTTGTGCAAGGATTTGAGATAGATGGGTTTAGGCGTATGAGAGAAAAAAGAGTAAAATGGGAAACGGGGATGGCTGAGCTCGTGGGGAAATGATTCAAGGGTCAGGGGATTGGGGTTGGTCTTATGAGTTTAAACTCAGAGACAGAATCTGGGCCGTTTGATCATTTGATTGACGACCCTAATAAATAGAGGCTTTATGGGTTTAAAGAAATTATTTTGGAAAAATACGAGAATTGTTGGATTTGTGTGATCCAACAGCTGAGATAATGTCTTATAATAGGTCAAAATTAAAAGAGAAAATAGAAATGGATTTAGACTGTCAATGGTTTGGATCAACAGCTCAGATTGCTTGTTTTTATTTTGTGAGTGAGATTAGAGGATGACATGGCACGATCTGGTTCGTTCGTGGAGGTGGGGATGGACAACCAACATGTATAGGTGAGGTTGTTTGGATTTGGCCAGATGAGGGATTGGGCCAACGTTTGGGCTGAAATTGATTTGAGAAATAACCTCTTTGTATTTAATTGATCATTTGGAATTGTAGCCTTTTGATCTTCAACACTTTTAGAATTAATTTAAATAATTTCAATAAAATGAAATAGAAATTAAAATCATCAAATACACTATAAATTACCATAATTAACCAATTATTTATTAAAATACTTTATTTTCTAAATTATGGAACTAATTTTGGATTAGTTTAAATAATAAACGAGCTAATAAAAAATCAAAGGTTAATTTTTAAAATTAATTGTAAAACTTTTGTAACAAAATATAGATGTTATTTTAATTACTTCAAAATAATAAGGGCGATATATTTTATACATAGTTAATACCGAATTATTGATTTAACACTATTAATTCCTATTTTTTGTTATATTTGTATAAAAATAAGTATTATTGATGAGAAATATTTTTTAACATATTTATTGCAAATCGTTAAGTATAAATAATTTAATTTTAAAAGGGAGGGTCAAAATTGATCATCAAGACCACTTACTTTACATATTTCAAGATAAGGTATGGTACATGATGAGCGGACATGGTTAGGATGACTCTGTTCACGAGGTACATGGTGAGGCACCACTTGTCATGTTGTTTCCTTACTTTCTTTTTGTTGGGACTTTTCTCAAGTATTTATCTCATCCTTGTATCTTAGAGATTCCACAAACACTTGTCATTATTTTAGGTTTAATCTAGAGCTATTCCTATGGCATGCATGAAAGAAACATAGCTATCTTATGTATTTTCAATTAATAACATGGTGGATTTGATATGTTTCATGTATGGTTTTAATCAATTAAAATAATTAATTTTTCAAAAAGGCTTCTGCATGCATTTATTAGACAAATAGATTAGTATTCTTATACGAGTCGATTCACCCGGGTTGGATAGTGTGTTGGGTGGTAGTCACTAGTTTTGGGTTGTGATAAACTTGGTATCAGAGCACTAGGTTCTAATTTGAGTCCTAGGATGTTTATGGAATCGTGTCCAGTAGAGTTCTTATCCGTGTGTTGTACACCATAATTATATCGGGAAGGCTACATGGACATTACAACATTGTCTCATTCCTTTGTTCTCACTCTAGATCGTGCATTAATGTTTGAAGCAAGAAGTAAATTTTTAATATGTATCAATTTTCGACGAGATTAGTGAAGGAGAGTGATAAGCATAGGTCATGAGATTCAAGTAATAATACTAGCTACTAGAGGAGCAGTAAGAAGGTATTGGTGGTCTGCGATGTTAATATAAAGGCTATGGTAAGGAATGAATTAAAGCGAATACATCTCAAATGGGGCAACAATGGATTGAAATTATTAGCCCGGAGCTAATGACTTGTCTAAAGAAAGGTGAGATGGAATATCATTTTGATATCGGGAATTGCGGATATTTATGCTATAGAAACAAATAAGGGTAACTTAAGAAGATATTGCCAGGGAATATGTTTGTAATTTCTCGAGGCAATGCAGATAGTCACTGGCGGCCACTAGTTGTGTAGGATGAGGAGTGTTAAAATAGGTAAAATTCAGATGGTGGAATAAGATAATCCTAAGTCAACTAATGAAGTTTGTATCTTGAGATATTTATAACCGACATCGAAAGCTGATATGGACTTTGTTGGTAAAGAAATATGAGTCATCAAAGCATATAACAAGCATTAGTATGACTCATAGGAATGAAGCATGATTGGGATAGTAAACGCATGATAGTGGGCATATTCTATTAATAAGAATCTAATGAATACATGATATGAGAGGTTGTAGTCATTATCATGTCACATGAGCTAGCAGATGACATGTATAGAGTATGAAAGCGCATTTTCGAATGATCAAGGTAACTTGGATGACATCATTTATCAATTATGAGTGCAGATATACATGGGAACAATGTAAAGACGACTGAATGGATACGTGAAAGACATGTCAAGGTACAAAGTGCATAAAAGACGTAACCTTGGAGGTTAAAGGAGTAGCATGGATTGTTTAAAAAGGTAAGTCATCATGAAAGAACAACATTAAACATGCCTAGATATGGTATATCGCATTTTAACGTTAATATATTCGTGAAAGATAAGGTTTTGGGAGTATACACAAGAATTCTCTTAAGTGTGCCAACAAAGCAGTTGAGTGTAGATTGATTAAAAATATTATATGAACAACTTAAAGCTAAAACGTTGGAGAACAGTAATAACACATTCCAGAAGTCGAAAGATTTCAAGTGGTTCAAACATATGTAGCGATGTCTCATGCATCGTCAAGGTGTTGTGTTGGGAATGAGACTAAAGATATATTATAAGATACGAAGGTGCTCATTGTGTATCTACATGTTATATTCCATGGGTAGCAGGGGTATGCCTCGAGAATATGTACGTGGACGTAGTTTGAAAATCTACATGGCATATAAAAATAAAACATGAATTGCTTGCATTAATTATCCTGAAAAACATTTTACTATGAAAATTTGCACTAAGATGATATATGCATTTCTCATAAAGGAGTCATACTTGTTAAAATGGTTAAGCATGGACTCAAGGGCACCAAGGAGTCGTACTTCCTGATGATAAATTCAAGCTTGGTCTCAGAGGCCTAAGGGAGTCGTACTTGCCGATGACATATTCAGGCATGGACTTAGAGGCGTAATAGAGTTGTACTTGCTGATGATATTCGAGAATGGACTCAGAAGCATAACAGAGTCGTACTTGTAGAAAATATAAGTGAATATGGACTCATGAAAAGCACAAACGAGTTATAATTGCCGAAAGTATATTTGATCATGGACTAAGGAAAGTGACATTAAGAAAGTTATGAGGATTGTACGGATATAGCGGAATAACATGTTAATCATATTATTGTTATAAGGGCAGATAAATATGATACTTAGAAACATGAGTTGCGGTAAGGGATTGTCGTGGTATTCGACAGGAAAGGAACTAAGAGAGCTCCGATGAGAAAAGCGATCCCATCCTATTATCGGAATCGAAAGGTAACACAAGTATGATGACGAGGATATGAGGCAGAGAAGTGCAAAATATGAAATGAGATTTCTCGTTGAAAAATAAATGACCCTTAACATTAGGGTGGATACATAAGTGTACAAGATAAGTTTACTTGCAGGATAAGATTTTGTGAAGTCTACGAACGAAGGATAGGGGCTGGAGAATGGACTCACTCCTAAGTGGGGGAGAGTCAAACATGTTGATCCGCGTTCAATTCGCACTCAATAGTGAGTGAAAATGATCGTTGCAATTATAATACCCAACTAGAGTCGGGGTCAAATTCCTCAGGGAGTTTGTTAAGGGTGTTAAGGTAGATACTTGAAAAGCGCATGTGAAACAATTAAATTGCACTTCCAAACAAAGGGTTTCAAGTTAACACTAAGAGATTTAAACTAATTAAAATTAACTAGAAAGGGAATAATTATTTTTGGTGTTTTTAATCAATTGGAAAAAGAGCTAAGGATATGTCACAACCCAAAATCTAACTAGTCGTGATGGCACCTAACTCAACCCATTAGGTAAGGCAATTTACGAAAATCCAATTCAAATGAAATTTACTGATAAAATAAGTGATGAAATAACCGACTTTAACACATTTCCCAAGGACTTCTAGTACAAATCATGAGCTTCTAAGATTTAGAATTTATAAAGGTGGTATAAAATAAAATACATCATCTGTTTGAAATATACATGAACAGATTAAAATTCTAAAGCTACCAAGATCAAGAGGCAGTTATGACAGGAACGCAGGTACATCTTCAATGCTAGCTCCCGCCATACGTAGAAACATCAGCATTCAAAATCTGCACGCAAGGTGCAGAAGTGTAGTACGAGTACAACCGAACCTATGTACTCAATAAGTAACAAACCTAACCTTAGGTTGAAAGTAGTGGCGAGCTGGGACAAAGGTCAGAGTCCAACACCAATAACCAGCAACAGTTCATAGCAATATAATGGAAGTAACACAAATAATAACTCAACAATACAAATGCTCAGCTCATTCACAGTTCCGGAAAATAAACATTTCTCTTTTCAAGTATAATAGTAAAACTCAAATCTTGTGCCGAAGTCACTGAAAATATGAGTAAGTCTGAAAACTGTGATTTTTCTTAAAACATTCAACAACAGATAAGAAATTTCATTATCAGATGGCATGAGGAAAAATACTTCTCTATGCCTACATATCAAATATGCATGTATAATGCAATGCAACACAACGATGAACTCATGTACTCACCCTCTCAGGGTACTCAATCTCATTGTACAGTGCAGATTCAGCCCTAGGGAAGATCCATCTCAAATATAAATAAATAATCACTATATCACTTAGTACTGTATAGGGCAACTCCATACCCAGGGAAATCCATCCAAAATATAAATGTATAGGGCAACTCCATGCCCGGGGAACTCCATCCAAAATATAAATGTATAGGGCAACTCCATACCCAGGGAGCTTCATCCCAAATATAAATATCAACTGCGCTCACTGTGGGGGGTGTAGACTCCGGAGGGGCTCCTTCAGCCCAAGCACTAAAATAAGCCAGATCCAGGCATAAATAAATAAAATATGGTGCGACGTACAACCCGATCCCATAATAATAAAGCCTATAAGGCCTTCTGCGATATGCAGTCCAATCCTTAAATATCACTCACAACCAGGCCCTCGGCCTAACTCAATCATCAATCTCTCCAGTCTCTCGGGTTCACAATATCATGAAATTAGCCCTAAAATGAAGATATGATGTATCAATAACTAGAAACAGAGACTGAGATATGATATACAATGAATGAATATGACTGAGTAAATTTCAATTTAAACATATAACTCAATAGCAGAAATGATCTTAGTGGGTCCCAATAATACCAACATATGCCTAAGCATGATTTCTAGCATGCGTCACAGCTCATTTTCTCTAACACATGGAAAATGCATGTTAATTGATTATACAACTCTATGGAATCGATTGGGTCACAATTACTACGGCGCACGCCAACACACCCGTCACCTAGCATGTGTCTCACCTCCAAATAAATCACATAACACGTATAATCACCCTCAGTTCTAAGTTTAAAAGTGTTACTTACCTTGATCAAGCCGAATCCAATAAACGAGCAGGCTAAACAATGCTCCAGGAATTTCATTATATATGTATCAACCTTCGAATGACTCAAAACTAGCCAAAAACAACTTAATTACATAAATTAACGCTTAAGGAAATAATTCCAAATAATAAAGGTTGCATTTACAATTAAACCCCTGAAGTCAACCAAAAGTCAACATGGGGCCCACATCCCGGAATCCGACAAAAATTACAAAATCTGAATACTCATTCAACTCCGAGTCCAACCATACTAAAATTAGTCAAATCCGATCACAACTAGACCTTCAAATCCTCAAATTATAGTTTATGAAGTTTCTTCAATTTTTCCCAAATTTTCATCTCAAAATACTAATTAAATGATGAAAACAATAATATATTCATTTATATTCACCAAATCCGAGTTAGAATCACTTACCTCGAAGAATTTCTAGAAAAACCCACGAAATATCGCCACAACCCGAGCTCCCAAAGTCCAAATGTAAAATAATACTCTAACCCTTATTTATAAAGTACAAAATCTGATCTCCCAATGTGCTGACTGCATATTTTTTTGTGCGGTCCGCATATTCTAGGTTCCGCAGCCGCAATCCAAATTGTGTGGTCGCACTTTAGCAATGACTGCACTACCACATTTCAGCAAATTGACCATAACGATCTGTACAAATATCCAAATAATAAATAATTTAATTTTCTGGAAACTAGACTGAATGGGCTACGACTTTCATTTTTGGATTATCTCCATATTCCATATAGATTAAAAGATATAAGCTTCTGAAGTCAGACCATCAGACCTGCAGATTCTCCTTTATGCGGTCGCAAGAGGATTTCTGCGGTTCGCATTTCCTCTACGGTCCGCACACGAGGCTTTGCCTTAGCCTCCAAAATGTGCCCTCCGCACTTCAACTATTCCAGAACATCATTAGAGTACCGAAATGCCCAAACCCGTTCAAAAATCACCCTGAAACACACCCGAGCCACTTGGGACCCCGTCCAAATATACCAACATGTCCTGTAACATAACACAGACCTACTTGAGGCCTCAGATCACACCTAACAACATCAAAATCACGAATCGCACCTCAAATCGAACTTATTGAACTTTGAATCTTCCAACTTTCAAAACTCGTGTCGAAACGTATCAAATCAATCTGGAATGACTTCAAAATTTGCACACAAGTCATAAATGACATAATGAAGCTACTTAAATTTCCGAAACCACAATCCAAACCCGATATCGTCAAAGTCAACTCCCGGTCAAACTTATGAACATTTCAAACCTTCAAATTTTTAAATTTCGCCAATTGGTGTCGAAACCTTATAGAAATATCCAAATGAAATTTTGGGTATACGCCCAAGTCCAAAATCACCATCCGAACCTAACAGAATCATCAAAACTCTGATCCGAGGTCGAATACTAAAAAGTCAAACCTGATCAACTCTTCCAACTTAAAGCTTCAAACATAAAATTCATTCTTCCGAACTAATTCCGAAACACGTGAAAACCAAAACCAACGATTCACACATGTCATAATACATCATATGAAGCTATGCAAGACTTCAAATAGTTGAAAGGAGCGTAAATGCTCAAACGACAGGCCGAGTCGTTACATTCTCCCCCACTTAAACATACGTTCGTCCTTGAACGTGCCAAGAGTTATTCCTAAGCCTTCACTATGCCACCTTCCCACGCACATACCAGGGGTAATCCCACATCATCCTATTCCATATAGGCCTGACCACACAATATTGCTGAAGATCATCACTTCGACCTTAGACTGTAAACTTTAGAAACCAATTTCCAACATCCAGAATGCTTTACAAGACCCAAATCTCACATCTACACATTGTATAATCTGAACAAGCTACATCAAGACATAACCATAACTCGAGACACAATCACATGATATACCACATAACTCAAATACCCATATCGATAAAATTCCGACCACAATAACTGCTCAATACAAACTCGTTACCAGTTTTAAACCCCATACCAAAAAAACCTCATTCCAAAACCTTCGTACACTGCCGATAATGAAAGAAACGCGCAAAATCTCATAACCAGTTATCATATCAACAAGTCATGGAGCTTTTCCTCGTTCGACAAGTATTATAGCTAATTATTTAAGCAGACTTCTTAAATTATTCTTCCAAACATGCCGTAATCAAACCTGATAGTACCCATTCTAGGTCCAATGACCTTATATTATCAAACATAACTATTCTACAGACATGCCACACCAATATAACTCAAGCCACAAACTGTGCAATCAGTGCACCTAAAAATGGAAAATATCTCAAAGAAGAGAACCGTTTCGCAAGTTTAGCAAGCATCAACATAACCGCAATGCTATGAGCTTATCATACATAGTATAACCAAGACACAGAGATCTAATAACGGTAACCAGCTCTCCTAGAGCTCACTTTAACATCAACCGCACGAACAACTCACGTGTTATAATATTAATATCTAGACCCACATGAACAACTCACGTGCCAATAACATAATCCGCCTAGCATGGTCACAGGCCTCTAGTCCAAGCATATTATACAGGAGCAATCAAAAAAGTACACATATATGATAAATGAAATAAGATTCTCAGACTCCTGGGCTGGTATAAATAACACGCTATAGTGTAGGCGTGTGCAAATTGTTCTATCACAGCTCAAATTGGCAAGTTAACGTAGAAATAGTAACTACCAAGTTTATTCAGGGAATTAGCCTCTCTGCAACCTCACGTATGGCTAAAATAGTTCTTAACAAAGGTACGAATACGAGAAACGTTATAACTTTAGGCTTAACTGTCATCCCTAGGCATATCATAGCCTAAGCATTTTCCCGAGCATGAATAATTGCCCCGGTGCTTGCACATGGGCTCAAACCCCACTCATATGCGCACTCATAGCGCGTAGCTTTCACAAATAATTCACGCAACTAGTGCCTCTAATGAGTTTAAATAAAATACTCACCTCAGACTGGCCGCAACACCGAAATAATATGCTTCTGAGAACTCCCATTCTTCAAATTCATAGAACACATGAATCACCGTAACTGATCTCAACTCTAGCACTCGAACGTCTAATACGTCTCTCATGGACGATCATCCCATGAGGAATACTAACATAATTCTCCCGTGCCACATAGAAAAAATTTGAATATCAGCAGTCTATCAACTAAGCTAGTACCACAATACCAACGAAACATTCGTAAGTCAAAATACATTGCGCCTTCTGAATGTACACTCTCCTCAGGTAATACCACTAGTGCCAATATCTGAAATAGTCGGTGCCCCATAACTCATGACCTTCCTTTTGAAACCGAATTGTGTACTTGCACATGCAAATACCAAATCTCACACCATGCACTGCATCTATGAGGCCATCCTATGAAAACATGAGAACCTCATTAACACTCTGAGTCACCAGCAGAATACATACCGGTTAGTTAGAAACCTTCCATTTCCTCCCATACAGGAGGAAATCATTATACACAACATGTTCCTCACGTTGGTAGGAAATATCTATCTCAAACCGTCGTAGAAACCATCGACAACTCTTCGAAACCCATTTGCACATAACCAAGCTATTAGTTCCCTAACTCTACCAAGCCACACAGGTTGCCAAATCTGAGAGTATTGCCACAAAACACCCATAAAGACATCGTAAGAACGAAAAGCACTGAGCATACCATTACCATACTGGTCCAGCCTACTACCCAATCGTCCTATTTTCTCCGAGTTTCTTATGAATTACCCTCAACTTGACACTTCTCCTTGTCAAAACACCACGATCCTTACCCAAAGCTCACTACAAGACATCCTAACATAAAACCACACCGCCCTAAGGCCTAGAAGCCGTTGTATTCTTCTTAAGCACCCCAAAAGTACCACAACCGAGACACCCACTCTGAAAAGACCTTATGTGAATTTAAAATTGTTCTTTTTACCTTTCTTATACTGAAATGTAGAATCCATAGTCATATAAAATTACCGCAAGTCCCGGCACCATCCAGTGTAAATAACTAATTTAGGAAATATACCAATTACGAAAAATTTTCAATTGACACATATACATTTTGAATCCATTAGAACCCTCTCGAGAGTCATCCACTCTGCTCAAATCTAAATGTCACCGCCCAAACAGGCAGAAAGACACGTTCCCCATTAGCACAACAACACTCAAAGAAGTAACCCTGCCTTAACACCACCGATCAAATTCATACTCTGTGCGCACTACATCCTTCACAAATAAATACTCACTCATCCCATGATTTTCATATACTCATAAAGTGAAATATAACCCATATCCAGGAATTTCCTTACTCGATTCATCCTCGATCTCAACCTCTACAAGTCATAATAGATCCACAAGTATGCCTCAGACCAAAACTAGTATTTAACACATAACCACGAAATCAAATCATCAATAGTAGGCTCCCCTACTTGGCTCAAAGCCATAGAATAAAATGTTCGGTAACTCACAATACCCATACTCTATTACTACCATAATACCGTAGCGAGATTCAACCAAATTCTTCACAAGCTCAGGCAACACAACCATATAGTACCTCAAATCAGCTGCTAAGCTCGCCTTCATTCTCTTGACGATTAGGTCAACTTTCTCAACCAATGCAAACTCAAATCTCAACATATATAATCCGCTGGTAGAAAAGAAACTCTCCACACAACATCATAAGGTTCACCCATCCGTAAATTACCCCGCCGGTAATAACCAGCCTGTTTAGCCTCAAACTAGCATCTTTCTATACCCTTTTTCAGCCACAACTATTACGTAATCAGTTAACCTTCTTGAGTTCGAACTCATCAACAAGACATGAAAAATATTCCTCACTCCACAATTAAACAACATGAAAGATCCTTCAACACACCCATAACTCGAGACTATACGTCATATCGAGACAGATATCAAGCACCCAATAGCCCTTTCTACATCTCAAGCAAACTCTTTTCATCACATTCAAACTATATGAACATATCCCATAGTTACATCATACTCATCATATATGTCACGCCCCAAACTCCGGGAGCACGTACGGCACTCAACCGAGTGAACCCGGCCGAGCAAGCCTGTTAGATTTCCTTCTACCCAAACTTTCCATGAATAAAGAGGAGATGCACTCCATTAATCAAACACTAAAAATATTTCATTAACAACTCCCATTTTATTTTCATTAGCAATTTCATTCATAATTTCCAAAGTATTACAAGTTTATAAAATTAATGAAAAATATATTTGCCAAATAGCAACATTTCTAGTTCAATTCCCAACATCATACACCACCCACAACCTGTCTATGGAGCCTCTAAGTATGACAAAAGAATAGTATGGAAGTGTCATCAACAAGGCCCCGGCTATACCTCAAGACACAAAGTGTAACATCAAGTGACATCGGGCCCGTAATAGAGTAGGGCTCACCAAAACCTGCTGAATAGGGAGTAATTGCTAACGAGGACCAAAGTTGCTCGCTGCTGAATTACCTGCATCCATTGAAGATGCAGCGCCCCCGGCAAAAAAGACATTAGTACATATGGAATAGTACTAGTATGCAAAGCTAACTGTGCTCTTTCCAAATAGAATGCCAATGTAAGAAAGGGAAAACCGTGGAAACAACAATCAACAATCAATGATATTCAAATGCCAAGTTAAAACATAATAATTTCCAAAATATAAAGATAATATTAGTTTTAGTTGGGAGATCTTTAGCACCGATATATCACTATTCACAATTTCACCTTTTACAATACCAATATTTACAATACCAATACCACCATTCATTGTACCAATATTCACAATAGCAATACCACCGTACTTTTAGCATGCAGTCCGATCACGACCCGATCGGCTAGGGTATCTCATTAGAGACATCAACCACAATCACTATCAATACCAATACCACCGTACTTTTAGCACGGAGTTCGATCACGACCCGATCGGCTAGACCATCTTATTTGAAGACATCAACCACAATCACAATCTCAATCACAATATCTGTGCAAATATACCACCGTGAATCTAGCACAGAGTTCGATCACGACCCGATCGACTAGGCTGTCTTATTTGAAGATACCAACCAAAATCACAATTTCAATTACAATTTCTAGCACAATCACCATCATGTGTGTGGCATGGTGTCCGATCACGACCCGATCGGCTAGGCTGTCTCACCACAATGCCGTGTGGATCGACATCATCCTTTTATATCAATTAATCTTATCCCAATTAAGGGGAATAATTTTATCACATCAATCTCATCCCAATTAAAGGGAATAATTTTATCACATCAATCTCATCCCAAATAAGGGGAATAATTCAAAAAAATAACATAGGTACAAATATATTTACCTCATCATCTTTCACATTGTATGAATCTCCACTAGTATTTTCAACCAATAACAACAACAATATTTCCTTGCCTCTTTTGGCCATTCACAAGATTCTTTATTCAAGGCACGGTGGTCGTATTTGATATTCCACACTTTCATTTCTTCCCTCTCATGTATCATCATCATAAATATCAATATATAACTTTAAGTTCATTATAAATGAGCATCTCATTGGCACCATTGGCAACAAGTATAACTTTCACTCTTGGCACATTGACCACACTTTATATCCCCAATTCACTTATTTTACTTCTAACCATCTTTATAGATTATCAACAATAAGACATTTCCAACCAAGACTTTAGGTACACATATGAGCAATTAAGAGTCTTTAGCATATTGGGATTTTCTCACACAATTTGGCATCATGACCTTCAATTGAAACACGACTCAAAGATATAACATTTTAATACACATATCATTCTTGATCACATTCCCAAATTATAACATAATATGATAGGAACATTCGTAACACGTTTTGAATATATAATTCTCGACACTTTGCTTATTCGGTACAATCAAATTTATTGGGAACATCTCGGAACATATAATTAGGAACTTGAGACAACCATATTTGAAACTTACAGGAACATCATGGAATTCAATTCTAAGAGAGTAGTTTAACCAACATACCTCAAATTCGCCCCTTAGTGATATTACAATGATCCACTATACTAAGCAACTTCAATCTACAATAACAACGTCCAATGGAACCCATGTTAGTAGCAAATTTCTACAATTTAGGTCATTTAGGCATTTTATCAAACACCTAGTAGGCATGAATCTTTACATCTCTTACCCATAGAATTAGTTCATCCAATTACTGCCATTTACCAATAATTTATCCCACCATTATTCTTAAACAATTCCTAACTTCCAACATCACATACATGACCATCCATCCACACCCAACCAACAAAATTCCATAAAATAATCACCTTTCAATCTTTACAATGGATATGTATTTAAATTGGGAACTTTTTGCTTCCAATCACCATACTATAAGTTCCAATACTTAATTCATACTCATATTCCCATAATATATCCATACATGTAAGTCTAAGGGTGTAGGATTACCTTTTGGAAGAAATCTTGCAAAGCCCTCCTTTGAGTTCTTAAAGAAAGTTCTTGAAGATCTATGTATTTTATGTGTAGATTTCATCAATACTAGTGTAGAAATGATGGAATTTCATACTAAGATAATGGGGATTGATTACCTGGAAGAAGAGGGGGGTTGAGGGTCTTGATAGAGTGGAGAGGAGCTCCAAGAATAGGCCAAGAGGAGTGGGGGAAGTGAGCTACTAAAATTCTCTTTATAAAGGCTTCAAGCCTAGCTCGTCCATCCTCGTGCATCGCGCGGACATGCACGAGCTCTCGTTCAATTTTGCGTACTGGGGCAATACTTCGTTGTTTTTATGAAATGGCTGGGGGTCATGGGTCGTTCAAACCCGCGTGGCGCACGAGTTCTCACGAGCTCCCCAGTTGCATCCTTTCTATATTTCTTGTTTTCCAAGTTACCCTCCTTCGATACCTTGCTATGATGTAGACCCCAATTCACTTCCAAACTTTCATATAATTATAAAACCATGATTACAAGATGTTACCCTCATCCATAGCCATCTGGGGTACGCAAGCGAAAAGTGGAGATCTCGAGGCGCGATATAACGCCTTAAACCCTCAGCGAAACTTTCTTTGTTCCACCTGCCTCATTTTAGTAATTTGATCATAACTTCTTATAGGAATATCCAAATGACGAACGGTTTAATGCGTTAGGAACTAGACTCAAAGGTCTACACTCCAACAGAAAAATGCATTGCAAATATATTTGTGTTCTGAGAATTATACCCATTCAAAGTCAAGCGTTATGCAAATTTGGGCATCTATCCCACTTGACATTTATAACTCATTCCAAACAACTTCTTCCCACTTACAAACCTCCTAAATATGTTCCAAAACACTCTCCATATGTATTTTCAAGTCAAAATAATATGGTTCTATCCCATAGGTATCATTTAATACTCGAATACGTTATTCCCAAATATCGTTGGCACACTTTAAAATCTTAAATCATTAGGAAATATTTACGGGGCCTTACATTCTCCCCCACTTAGGATCATTCGTCCTCTAATGAGGAGTAGAGTCCGTCACAAAAAACTTAACATAACTCGTTTCTTCTTCCACACATCTTAAGCTCCCAAATTTGACTAACTCCCAAATGTTTCAGAAATTTTGGCAAAGTCTCCTTTGCAATTGGGCCTAACCACCTACCAGAGGACCACCAAAACAACTCCTAACAACATATCCATAACTCAACAAAGTATAATGATATATATCAACAACACTAATCTCAATATTACAGGCATTATATTATCAAGAGTGATATCTGGACATGCACTGCACATTTTTAAATCATAGCACCTAGGAAGTACCTTTCAAATCAAAACCAATTGCTATACAATCAAGCAAAAATAGTTTCTTTCCACAACACTTTCGGCCTTCAAGGTGACCTTCTCGACTTACACACTTCGCCATAACACATTGACGTAGGAAATCCCAACTTCCAGACTTATCTAACAAAGATGACAATTACCGGCACTAATCTCAACATTACATGCATTATATTATCAAGAGTGATATCTGGACATGCACTGCACATTTTTAAATCATAGCACCTAGGAAGTACCTTTCAAATCAAAACCAATTGCTATACAATCAAGCAAAAATAGTTTCTTTCCACAACACTTTCGGCCTTCAAGGTGACCTTCTCGACTTACACACTTCGCCATAACACATTGACGTAGGAAATCCCAACTTCCAGACTTATCTAACAAAGATGACAATTACAGGCACTAATCTCAACATTACATGCATTATATTATCAAGAGTGATATCTGGACATGCACTGCACATTTTTAAATCATAGCACCTAGGAAGTACCTTTCAAATCAAAACCAATTGCTATACAATCAAGCAAAAATAGTTTCTTTCCACAACACTTTCGGCCTTCAAGGTGACCTTCTCGACTTACACACTTCGCCATAACACATTGACGTAGGAAATCCCAACTTCCAGACTTATCTAACAAAGATGACAATTACAGGCACTAATCTCAACATTACATGCATTATATTATCAAGAGTGATATCTGGACATGCACTGCACATTTTTAAATCATAGCACCTAGGAAGTACCTTTCAAATCAAAACCAATTGCTATACAATCAAGCAAAAATAGTTTCTTTCCACAACACTTTCGGCCTTCAAGGTGACCTTCTCGACTTACACACTTCGCCATAACACATTGACGTAGGAAATCCCAACTTCCAGACTTATCTAACAAAGATGACAATTACAGGCACTAATCTCAACATTACATGCATTATATTATCAAGAGTGATATCTGGACATGCACTGCACATTTTTAAATCATAGCACCTAGGAAGTACCTTTCAAATCAAAACCAATTGCTATACAATCAAGCAAAAATAGTTTCTTTCCACAACACTTTCGGCCTTCAAGGTGACCTTCTCGACTTACAGACTTCGCCATACATATTGACGTAGGCAATCCCAACTTCCAGACTTATCTAACAAAGATGACAATTAGGTACCTCTCATAAGCTAACTCTCCATTAACTTCACCTTCAATAACCTCTACCGGAACGATATACAAAGGATTTCCAATTACTTTCTTAGACATAGACACGTGAAACACCGGGTACATGGAGGACAATAATAGGGAAACATCATACTCATAGTTTGGCCTATTTCATTCAAGATTTCATAAGGCCTAATGTGACTACACATACTTTACCTTCCTTATCAATTCATCCAATATATTCATAGAGAAAATCTTGAGAATAACGCGTTCACTTTCTTCAACTCTAAATCACTACGCCAAACACCCAAACTAAACCTTTGGCGACCTCCAACAATTACTCTAAGATGTGTTAGCATGAATATGACCATAAAATTTTCTATTCAATATATTTGATCACAGAATGATGCTTCTTCTCTGACATGTTTGAACCTTTAACCCCCATAGGTTCACTATAAATAGGAACAACGAGGTTCGAGATTGGGCTGGAATTATTCAAGAATCCATCAATGTGTCGAGCACGGCATTTCAGGAGGTTATATCCTAAGAGACATGAAGGTTACTACCCATAGTGCTGACATGTTTAATCATTATGATGACACCATTGATTCGACACATGAGGCATAAAGTTGCCTAGTAGGCATTGATAATGTAGGGATCATGTTCATGATTCTGAGATTTAAATAAATGAGTCATTTTAGACATGTGACATATGGGAGGCATGGTCGGGAGGATAAATACATTAGCGTCAGTTATTCTTGGAATACTATGAGCCATGAAAAGGACAATAATAATTGTTTCATTCCATACGTGCCTTGTTTGGCAATAGTAGGCCTCAAAGAGAGATAGCACTTATGTGACACCAGTCGCCTCTTAGAATGTAGGGAAAATCAATTTAACTCGAAATGAGAATATTCTAGCACCCTGAATGTGATATGGGTTTCAAGATACATGAAGTTGCATTACACTCTTAACTGTATTTGACACAAGGAATCTATGCCATAAACCCATGAGGATGAAAAAGAAGTTGAACACTTGTGAGATTATTATCATTATCACAACTTAACCTTTTCCAATAGTTGGTCCTATATGAGAGGACTAGATATACAATGGCTTGTCTTTCAAATCAATATATTCATCATAAGGCTGCTAACTTTCACCTCACAAAAGTGAAAATTATGTAGCTAGGACATCTTAATATTGTAACGACCCGACTGGTCGTTTTGAGTATTACAATCCCGTTTCCCCATTTGCTTCTCTATTTGTGCTTTATAGCTATATCATGACCTATCAAATTAATTAGTTTGGGTCCGGAAGGATTTCAGAATAAATTGAGACACTTAGTCTCATAATGGAAAGCTTAAGTTGGAAAAGTTGATCGGATGTTGGCTTATGTGTAAACGACCTCGGATTTGAATTTTAATGATTCCAATAGCTCCTTATTGTTACTTTGGACTTAGGAGTGTGTCCAGAAAATTTTTTGGAGGTCCGTAGTGGAATTAGGCTTGAAATGGCGAAAGTTGAATTTTTGGGAAGTTTGACCGGGGGTTGACTTTTTGATATAGGGGTCGGAATCTGATTTTGTAAATTTGCATATCTTTGTTATGTCAAATGTGACTTATGTGCAAAATTTAAGGTCAATCGGACGTGATTTGATAGGTTTCGACGCCGTTTGTAGAATTTAGAAAATTCAAAGTTTATTAGGCTTGAATTCCTGTGTAGTTCGTATTTTTGAAGTTGTTTAAGGTGATTTGAGAGTTCAACTAAGGTCGTATTGGGATATAAGACTTGTTGGTATGTTTGGTTGAGGTCCCGGAAACCTTGGGTTGATTTCGGGTAGTTAACGGACCAAGGTTCGAAGTTGAAGAATTACTGAACAATTGCTGGTTCTAGTGTGAGCGCACCTGCGGAAAAGGGCTCGCAGGTGCGATGGTCGCAGAAGCAACAATAAACTCGCAAGTACCAGGGTCTTCGCAGGTGCGGATCCTGTTGCACAAAAGCGCGACCGCAGATGCGGTCCTTGGCATCGCAGAAGCGGAGGCTCGCTAGGCAAGGGATGTCCGCGGAAGCATAATTCTTTCCGCAAAAGCGGATCCGCAGGTGCGAGCCTAGGTACCGCATGTGCGAAAATGCTTGGGCAGTGTTAAAAACGAGGGTTTTCCTAGATTTTTCTCATTTCGGACATTTTGAAGCTCGGTTTGGGCGACTTTAGAGAGGAGTTTTTCCACACAACTTGGGGTAAGTGTTCTTGACTCGCTTGTGATTATATTCCATGAATCTATCTTCATATTTAGCAATTGGTTGATGAATTTAAAGAGTAAATTGGGGGTGTTGGCCTAAAGTTCATAATATGAAATTTTGAGTTTTGAACATCGATTTGTAGTCGGAATTGAGTGAAATTAGTATGGTTGAACTTGTAATTCGATGGCTTGTCGGATTTTGTGAGTTTCGTCGAATTCTAAGACGTGGGCCACATGGGCAATTTTTGGAGTATAATTTCGGATTTTGTGGGAAAATATTAGTATTTTGATATGGAATAATTCTTATAATTGTGTAACGAACCGACCGGTTGTTTTGAGTATTACAATCCCATTTTCCCATTTACTGCTCAAATTGGGCTTTACAGTTGTTGTGTGACTTGCTGGGGAAATTGGTTCGGGTCCGGTGAGGTTTTGGGAATGAATTGGAACACTTAGTTCCAAGGTTTAAAGCTTAAGTTAAAATAGTGACCGGATATCGACTTATGTGTAAACAACCTCAAAATTTAATTCTGATGATTCCAATAGCTCTGTATGGTGATTTTGGACTTAGGAGCGTGTCCGGAAAATTATTTGGAGGTCCGTAGTGGAATTAGGCTAGAAATGCCGAAAGTTGAAGTTTTAGGAAGTTTGACCGGGGAGTTGACTTTTTGATATCGAGGTCGGAATCAACTTTTGAAAATTTGCATAGCTCCGTTATGTCATTAATGACTTGTGTGCAAAATTTGAGGTCAATCGGACGTGAATTGATAGGTTCCGGAGTCGTTTGTAGAAACTAGAAATTTCAAAGTTCATTAGGCTTGAATTGGGGTGTAATTCATGGTTTTAGGATTGTTTGAGTGATTTGAGGATTCGACTAAGTCCGTATGATATTTTAGGACTTGTTGGTATATTTGGTTGAAATCCCGAGAGGCTTGGGTGAGTTTTGGATGGTTAACAGATCATTTTTGGCCTTGGTGAGATTCCTGATATCTGTTGCTGCATTTATTTTTTATTTCCTCTTTCGCGTTCGCGAGTGGGCCCTCGTGTTCGCGAAGTGGAATTTCAGGCAGGCAGGATTTACTCTTCGCATTCATAAGGGGGGTCTCGCATTCGCCAAGAGAAGCTGGGTTGTGCATCGCGTTCGCGTATGGGGTATCGCGTTCGCGAAGGGAAACATAGTGGGCATGGGTTTTGCCTTCGCGTTCGCGAAGGGGAGCTCGCATTCGCGAAGAAGGGTTCCGTTAAGCATCGCGTTCGCGAGCAGTAACTCGCATTCACGAAGAGCAAATGTTAAGAAGCACATTTTGTGCTTCGCGAACGCGAGGGACCTGTCGCGTTCGCAAAGAAGAGAGGTCTGGACAGAAAGTTTAAGTTCAGAAAATGGGACTTCGTCCCATTTTCCATTTTTAACGATTTGGAGCTCGGATTGAGGCGATGTTTGGGAGATTTTTTCAGAGGAAACAATGGGGTAAGTGTTATTAACTCAATATTGGTTAAATTACCCGAATCCATGGTTGTTTTTATCATTTAATTGGTAAATTAAGTTGGAACAATTGTGAAAACCCTCTTGGTTAGTATTTGGAGATTTGAGGGTCGAGTTGATGTCGGATTTGAGTAACATTTATATGTTTGGACTCGTGGTTGAATGTGCGTTAATATTTTATAACTTTTGTCGGATTCCGAGATATGGGCCCCACGGGTGATTTTTGGGACGTAATTTTGAATTTTGTGAAAATATTAGTATTTTGATATGGAATTAATTCCTATAACTTTTGTGGGCTGAATCAAATTAATTGTGACTAGATTCTAGCCGTTTGGAAGTTGATACACGCAGAGTGGAATTGCTGGAGCATTGCTTAGCTTGCTCGACGTTGGATTTGGCTTGTTCGAGGTAAGTAACTCTTCTAATCTTGGAGTTGAGGGTATGAACCCTGAATATATGTATTTTGTGAATTGTTGGTAGGCGACGCACATGCTAGGTGATGGGCGTGTGGGCGTGCACTACAGAAATTGAGACATAATTTTTATATGGAATTTTATAGTTAAATGACCTTGGCATTTTCCATGCGGTTTATGTGTTAAAGAAATTAAGCTAAAAAGCATAATAAAAATCATGTTGAGGCTATGTGCCAGTATTATTGGGACCCTCAGAGGTCATATTGCTGTGAATTATTGTGTTAAATTGAAAATTCATAATCAGTCATATTCATTTCATTGCATATCATAACTCAATGTTATGACTCTATTTTGATGCATATAAATATTTTGGGCCGAATGCCCTGTTTACTGAAATGCCCGAGTGGCTTGAGAGGTTTATGACTGAATGAGGCCGAGGGCATGATTTAATTTACATATTTATGTGATCGAGCTGCACGCCGCAGTATGTTTGATATCGGCCGAGGGCCTGATTGTGAGGATGAGTGTGGATCTGGGCTGCCCGCCTGCAGCATACTTTATTATTTTGGCACGTGAGTTGTCCGTGCAGATTATAGCGTCTAGGCTGAAGGAGCCCCTCCGGAGTCTGTATACACCCCCAGTGAGCGCAGGTACCTACTGAGTGTGAGTGCCGAGTGCCGAGTGACTGGGAGGCATGAGTNCATTTTCCATTTTTAACGATTTGGAGCTCGGATTGAGGCGATGTTTGGGAGATTTTTTCAGAGGAAACAATGGGGTAAGTGTTATTAACTCAATATTGGTTAAATTACCCGAATCCATGGTTGTTTTTATCATTTAATTGGTAAATTAAGTTGGAACAATTGTGAAAACCCTCTTGGTTAGTATTTGGAGATTTGAGGGTCGAGTTGATGTCGGATTTGAGTAACATTTATATGTTTGGACTCGTGGTTGAATGTGCGTTAATATTTTATAACTTTTGTCGGATTCCGAGATATGGGCCCCACGGGTGATTTTTGGGACGTAATTTTGAATTTTGTGAAAATATTAGTATTTTGATATGGAATTAATTCCTATAACTTTTGTGGGCTGAATCAAATTAATTGTGACTAGATTCTAGCCGTTTGGAAGTTGATACACGCAGAGTGGAATTGCTGGAGCATTGCTTAGCTTGCTCGACGTTGGATTTGGCTTGTTCGAGGTAAGTAACTCTTCTAATCTTGGAGTTGAGGGTATGAACCCTGAATATATGTATTTTGTGAATTGTTGGTAGGCGACGCACATGCTAGGTGATGGGCGTGTGGGCGTGCACTACAGAAATTGAGACATAATTTTTATATGGAATTTTATAGTTAAATGACCTTGGCATTTTCCATGCGGTTTATGTGTTAAAGAAATTAAGCTAAAAAGCATAATAAAAATCATGTTGAGGCTATGTGCCAGTATTATTGGGACCCTCAGAGGTCATATTGCTGTGAATTATTGTGTTAAATTGAAAATTCATAATCAGTCATATTCATTTCATTGCATATCATAACTCAATGTTATGACTCTATTTTGATGCATATAAATATTTTGGGCCGAATGCCCTGTTTACTGAAATGCCCGAGTGGCTTGAGAGGTTTATGACTGAATGAGGCCGAGGGCATGATTTAATTTACATATTTATGTGATCGAGCTGCACGCCGCAGTATGTTTGATATCGGCCGAGGGCCTGATTGTGAGGATGAGTGTGGATCTGGGCTGCCCGCCTGCAGCATACTTTATTATTTTGGCACGTGAGTTGTCCGTGCAGATTATAGC
>AWOL01S0062742.1:0-17899 GCA_000715115.1 Nicotiana otophora
CTACATGAACCAGATAGAAGAACCAGTTCCAAGTGTTTGTCTTTTATTCTAGTTCAATTGTAGGAGGGCTTTTGAGTTGTACCTTTCAGCTTTCTTTAGAAGCATTTGTACGGAGTACTCTGAATGTAGTGTTCAAATTAGTGTTAACTTGAAATTGTCGCAACAGTGTGAGGTTGTTTGCCACAAAGGGTTAGAGGTAAATCTTAGGTTTACAAAGAGTTTTGTAAATGCTGTTTTTGACTCAGTGATTTAGTGAAGTGTTGGGAAAAATCCTACTGAGTAGTAGGTCGTGGTTTTTGCACCTTTTGAGTCAGGTGTTTTTCACGTAAAAATACTTGTGTTCTTTACTTTTTGCATTTATTATTCAGCAACAGTAGTATAAGGAACATATAGAAGAACCTGATACTTCTATAATCCGTGCACGCAAAAAATTAGACACCACACAAATCATCCCCCTCCCCTCCCCCTCCCTTCTTGTGTGGTATTAAAGTATAAACATCAGAACATATATTATAACATAACATAAAAATTTGTTCCAAAACAACTTAGCTTTTATAATGAATGGTTGTTATACATGGATGCTATTGTATATCTAAAGTTCACGTTTCCATGCTCTCATTTTCTTTTAATTTGGGTGAAAATTATTTTTCTCCTCCAATATTGTAAGAAGTCAAAAATTGATCGGGATAACAAAATTGAATGGATTAGGAATGGTTAATGACTTGGTTAATTAGCTGTCACCATGTAATTTTAGTAATTAAATTGGTTAGAAGTCATAGTAGTAATAAACGTGGGATAGTGACAAGTAAAACATTCTGCATATTGATAGTTGGAATAACTAAGCACTGATTCAATCACTTCCGAAAGTCAATTAACAACCAAAGAAACGCATGCACCAAGTTAAAAAGGAAAAGCATTAGTTCATTACCAAGAAATTTCCTTAACAGGAGTTGCCTAGTCCACAGCCAAAAATTTCCACGAAACGAGCTAGTAGGAAGACACAATCTGAAAATTTTCTTGTCAAAATACGTGCCCCAAACTTTAGCATCATCAACTACGTACAAAATCCCACTTAGGTTTATCTCGTTAATATATTATTATACTACGAAATACTACCAGCAAAGAATTTGATGAGTATAGAAAACCTTGGTTGGATGTCAGTTCAAAACCACGTTCCTGGGAATATATTTTATTAAATTTTGGTAGCAGTCAACAGTCAAAAACCTATCCTATAAGAGAACAATAGAAAACCCCTGCCTATAAATATGTCCCATCTTCAATAGAAACCTTAATCATAAAAAAGCTACGGATAAAATTAAAGAATACGTGTCAAAAGTTAGACCTCGATAAACCTTTGGGAACAACATTGTTTTTAGATGAAGAGTCTCAATACCACATTATTAGTATTCTTAGGGCTTGTTCTTGTGTGCTGTGTCCAACCAGGAAAAGGAAGCAGGTTGTTGTATGAAAAAGAGTTGATGAAATTGCAGTCTCTTCAAAGAGGTCCAGTCCCTCCATCTGGACCATCTGGTTGCACCAATATCCCTGGAAATGGTGGCTCTGGCTCAGGCTGCCCGCTCAATGAAATGCACTTTGCTGGTCGACATGTTAACTTGTTGAGAGCTACTTCTGCCTATCCCAGCAGCCTCATGGCTCATGAGTTTGGTGTCGCTGTTAATAGGAATGAAGCTCATCTATAATACCGCAACAAGTGTTTTACGCAGACAAAATTATATTACTAGGATGGTGCCTTTTTTTTTATTTACTTTAAATTTCTTGGAAATCATTTTTGGATTTTCTTTGGGAGGGTTGGTGGGAGACCGCTAGCTAGCGTTTCATATATTCCAATTTTTTCATTTGTTTGTAAATTATGTATAGAGATATTTGTTTCTCAATTGTTTAAAGTCGATGCCAAGCTGATGATCATATAAAATATCTTGTTTAAGTATATTATTTCCCATATGTTGTTAACGGAGGAAATTATCTCATAAATATTGCATTGTATACGGTCGAAATCGAGCTCGTAGTGCATCCTATCCTCCGACATGGTAAGCCAGGCTCGAGACATGACAATAAAGGACTGAAGATCGACCCCAAATCCCACGGGCTAGAACCTGGAAAGAGGACGCCTGCCTTTGAGAATATCGAGGCCATGGTCCCGGAATCGATCCTAGCCCGAAACGACATTGAAGAAACATTGTCAGCATAGCCAATGGATATTACGGCGGGAATCTCAGCACGTACCGATAAAGAACCGACAGTCAGTGAATCAAATGATTTTTTACCTTTTATAGAATTGTACCTAAAGTAGGACTCTTCTACAATTTAAAGGGGGTCTGATAATCCATAAAGTACGTTGTAACACGCATTCCAAGGCATTATACCATTATTTTTTTGTTATTAGTTCTTCTACTTTCGTTCGTCAATGCTTGTTGTTATGAACCTAAATCGAGGGCAAATACTTCACTAAGGCTTAAATTGTCTCGTGTGGTTTGAGCTTACTTCATCTTTACTTATTTAATTTATCTTTATTTACTGCTTTGTGTCAAATAAATCTGCATATCCTTAAAATCACTTACAAATTTAATTATTATCCGATTTTGAGGGTAAACAATTTGGCACCCACCGTGGGGCCAAGGATAATAATGGCTATTCTATATAAATTTCTATAACACACACTACTTTATACTTGTTCATTGGAGTGTCTCTAATTTCAGATTAAAGCTCAAAATGTTAAACTCTCAGTCAACACCTCTACATGTTGGCGATGAGTCCGGTCATCACGGCGAAAATAACAACATAGTGTCAGTGGTGAGGTACCACTTGTTGATCCCATCGGAATTTTGGTCGCTGACCTGATTGACGCCAACTCATATGTGGCCATCGAAGCAAATCTGCCTACTGACCCCGAGAATAGCGTCTGTGGTGAAGCCCGATCAGCAGCCCGAAATACACAAGGCATCGGAGAGGACGGGATGAATTTACGGGTGATCTTCGAAATGTTGCAGGTTCAACAGGCGGTGATAGCACAGTTACAAAACCAAAACCGCGCGCCGAGCAGAATTGAACCCGATCCATCCTAGGAAATCACCCGCAGAAACGAACCGATCGCAGAGAGGCCAACTGAAAATGAATCGGGGAGTAACCCCGAGATCATAAAGATGCTCGAGGAACTGACAAAATGACTAGAATCGGAAGAGGAGAAAAATCGAAGCTAATGACAAAAAGGTGGAAACCTACAATTCCAGGGTAGACCAAATCCCAGAAGTACCGCCGATATTAAAAGGCCCGAATTTCAAGAAGTTCGTTCAAAAACCTTTTCCTCCGAGTGCGGCTCCGAAGTCGATCCCTAAGAAATTCCGCATGCCCGAGATTCCTAAGTACAACGGAACGACCGACCCAAATGAGCATATGACCTCATATACATGTGCCACCAAAGGGAACGACTTGGAGGATGATGAGATCGAGTCTGTCTTATTGAAAAGGTTCGGGAAGACCCTGTCAAAAGGAGTTATGATATGGTATCATAACTTACCTCCTAATTCCATTGACTTGTTTGCTATGCTTGTAGATTCCTTCATAAAAGCACACGCCGGGGCTATCAAGGTCGAGACCAGAAAGTCAGACCTTTTCAAAGTAAAACGGAAGGATAATGAGATGCTCAGAGAGTTCATGTACCAGTTTCAAATGGAACAGATGGACCTGCCGCCGGTCGCTGATGATTGGGCTGTTCAGGCTTTCACCCAAGGACTCAACATTCGAAGCTCGTTGGATTCATAGCAGATAAAACAAAACTTGGAAGAATATCCGGTCATCACTTGGGCCGATATCCATAACTGGTATCAATCTAAAATCAGGGTCGAAGATGATCAGCTTAGGGCATCGATCATGAACCGAGATCAAACAAGCATCAGTATCAACCATATAATAGAGACCGAAGAAGCAGTGGGCCTGGCCGGAACCCTTTGAAAAATGAAAGGGGAAATGATCGAGGTCAAAACAACCGGAGACTCATGAGAAAAAATAGTTTCGACAAGCCCGTCGGGCCTAAAGAAGCACCAAGATCATCATAGTACAACTTCAACGTCGATGTCGCCGCTATCGTATCTGCCATCGAATGCATCAAAGATACCAGATGGCCTCGACCTCTACAGTATGATCCAGCCCAATGAGATCCTAACCTAATGTACAAATATCATGACACTTATGGCCACAGAACAGGAGACTACGGGATAATTAAGAGAGGAGGTGGCCCGGCTGTTCAATAACGAACATCTCCGAGGGTTCCTGAGTGATCGGACCAAGAACCACTTCAGGAACAAGGATTCAAATAAACAGACCGAGCAGGAGGAACCTCAGTACGTCATTATCATGATCATCGGTGGGGTCGACATTCCCTAGGAGCCGATGCTGAAGCGCACCAAAGTATCCATCACAAGGGAAAAATGGACTCGGGATTACGTACCTGAAGGAACCTTATCTTTCAACGACGAAGACGCTGAGGGGATCGTGAAGCCCCACAATGATGCACTGATAATATCGGAATGCATAAATAAATCTAGATTTAAGCGTGTGTTAATTGATCCAGGTAGCTCAGCCAACATCATCAGATCGAGGGTCGTGGAATAACTCGGCCTACAAGATCAGATCGTACCTGCGGCCTGAGTCCTGAACGGGTTCAACATGGAATGTGAAACCACTGATAAGTAGGGATTTTGACTGCTTATTTGCTCTCTTTTACTTACGTTTTAGCTCAAAATGCTTAAAAGTATTCCCGAGAACTAATGAAATGTGCTTTCTTGCAAGAACATTGGGAAACGAGCCAACGAAATAAAAATCAACTAAGAAGGAGTAAAAATTGGACAAGAACCAAAACAAGGCAAAATGGACAAAACTGCGGACCGCACAATACTGTGTGTGGCCGCAAACTCTGAAGAGCCACTGTCAGAATTCCTTCACAAAGTGCGGACCGAACAATTATTGTGCGGCTGCAAAAGACAAGGTTTAGAGAGATGTGTTTTGGGGACCTGAAGATGTGTGGACCGCACTATCATTGTGCGGCCGCAGAATGAAAAAGTGCGGCCGCACTCATAAATGTGCTGTCCGCAGAAATTTTCCATGTCCAACCCAAGATCAAGAGTGCGGCCGCACTCAGCAATGTGCGGTCCGCACAATCAGAGGAAGTGCGGCCGCACCCCAGATTTATGCGGACGCAGAAGACCACCCTGTCAAGTCAGTTTCAAAGTATGGACCGCACACAGAATTGTGCGGTTGCACAATCTTCGCAGGAAAAATTTTGTCCGATAATTTCGCCGGGTATAAATAGATCTTTTTTGTCATTTTAGGTCAAGTTTTGAACACCTGAGAATAGATAGCCGTTTTTCTTTACTGTTTTGGGCAACTTTATAATATTTTATCATTTTAATATTAGATTTTCTTCCCTTAATCATCTATTATGAGTTTTATCTTAGTTTATTTTTTAATTTCTTCATTTCCTATGAGTAGCTAAACCCTTAGCTAGGGTTGTGACCCAACCCTAGTATGGATAAATAATGGGTGATTGATTTAGGAAAGGCAAAGAAAAATCATTCGGGCGCCGAATCATTGGTTCGAAAAATAATTAGAGTCGGCTACTACTGGATCGACATGGAAAAGGATGTGAATGAGTTCGTACGAAAATGTGATGAATGTCAAAGGCATGCTCTAATGATTCATCGAGCCGGAGAGCTGCTGCACTCGGTCTTGTCACCTTGGTCGTTCATGAAATGGGGGATGGACATCGTTGGCCCCCTTCCATGGGCACACGGTAAGGCTCAATTTATATTATTTATGACTGACTACTTTTCTAAGTAGGGGGAAGCCCAGGCATATGAGAAGGTCAAGGAGAAGGAAGTCATCGATTTCATTTGGGACCACATCATATGTCGGTTCAGAATGCCGGCTGAGATCATGTGCGACAATGGAAAACAGTTCATCGGCAACAAAGTAAGCAAGTTTCTCGAAGAGCATAAGATCAAAAGGATCCTATCAACACCCTACCACCCTAGTGGGAACGGACAAGCAGAGTCCATCAACAAAACCATACTCCAGAACCTCAAAAAGAGGTTGACCGACGCCAAAGGAAAATAAAAGGAAATCCTGCCCTAAGTCCTATTGGCATACCGTATGACCTCGAAGTCTAGTACCGGGGCCACCCTGTTCTCGTTGGTTTACACCGCCGAAGCTCTAATACCGGTCGAAGTCGGAGAACCGAGTCTCAGGTTTCGATATGCAATAAAGAACAAGGCCGCCCAAAAACAGCGGATCGAGAGATATTACAATTGAAGAGCCAACCTTTGACATTTCAATGTCGAGGACTTAGTGTTAAGGAAGGTCACGCTAAGCACCCAAAACTCGAACAAAGGAAAGTTGGGGCCGAACTAAGAAGGTCCTTATCAAATTATCGAGATCCCCGGAAAGGGATTATACAAACTCGGAACAATGAATGGTGGGCAACTACCGAACAACTGGAGCATAACTCACTTGAAGTGATATTAATGCTAAGGCATGACCCCATTCATTCCTTTTACTTATTTGCATTTTGAACTAACACTTGCAGGCGACCGTCGAAGAACGACACAATTTTTAGGCCTGAAAGTACGATTTGCACTCTTTTTCCCTTGAGCCGGTTCGAGGTAATAGTAAATCGTGCTAACTTAGAATTAATGGAACGGCTACGAACCGGTCTCAAAGATCATGAAAACAGTATTCGAGGCTTCTCTATGATCGGCCTCGAACACTGGGGGCATCACCCTCGGATAATGACTTTAGTAAGGAAAGGAACTTTGTGATCAAATGGTCTCGGCTCGATCGATAGGATTTACTGTAAGGGCCAAACGTTCAAATAAATCATGACCACATAGACATCTCGAGCCCTGACAAAAAGCTTGTACACATATGTAACCATATATATTACGCACAGAAATAAAAAGAAGTTTTTACCTTGCGGATAAATATCTTGTCCCTTAAAAATTTTCTTTTCTTTCTTTTATCTTAAGGAATATCCTACATTCGATATCCTAAAGATATTGAGCCCAAGGGCCGCCTTTATACGGGTTCAAAGGGTCTCTCTCACTCGGGGATTACTGTCCAAAGACAAACTCGGACGGCCCGGGATATCAGAGCCCGGGGGCACATGACCTATTAGGCAGTGCCTGAACCTTAAAGGCTATGACCATTCCCATTCGGAGACTGTTATCTTGGGCAAGCCCGGATAACTCGGGGTAACAGGCCCACTGGGCAACACCCGAACTAAAAAGTCTACGACCATACTAAAATGGCTCGGAGACGTCTGAGACCCGTAACAAAAAACAAGACCTTCAAAATTTCTAAATCGGTTCAAAAGTCTACCCTCGGCAAAATTATCATCTAAAAAGTTCTAAGTGTTTTGGTAAAGCTTACGGTCATACCGAGCCCCCACAATAGTAAACAAAATAATATCGAAAGAAAGGCTTGTTCGAATCTCCGGGCAAGACCTAAATATTACATGTTAAGGAATTTCGATATCTTCACAATCATAAAGAAAAAAGTAAAAAGAAGAAAGCTTAGAAATTATCGGAGGGAAAAGAGACTTATATATAAAAATTATCTTTATAAAGGTCAATCGGCCTTAACAAAAAGCACAAAGGTGCAAAAACAAAGAAAAGTGTACAAAGGCCAAACGGCCTTGACTAAAAAAAAGGAGTACAAAAATAAAGAAAATTGCACAAAGTAAACGGCTTGGCCTCCACCGGAGCCCGCCTCGACACCAGGACCATCGGAGTCTCCTCTGTCCTCGTATCTGCCTGATCCCTCGAAGTCTTATTCATCCTCGGGGTACGCCAACTTCTTGGCCTCGACCTCAAACCCCTTAGCGGTTGCGATCTCGGCTGACACATCAAAACTAAGAGAGTGAACCTCCTAGAGCGCCTCCCTTTCGGACTGCCACTTCGTGTATTTGACCATGTCCCTTAAGCGGTCTTGGGCTGCCTCGACGTCGGTCTTATACTGGGCCACCATCTCGTCGGCATCAGTTTTGGTCACTTCAACCACCGACTTGGCTATTTCGAGCTCCTTGGCAAGGGTTTCTCGGTCGAAGACGGCCGAGCTTAGCTGAGACTGGAGCTCCTCAATTTTTTGGGCCTGCACCTAGGCCTTTTCCTTTGTTTCCCAAAGCTAGACTCTGTCGAGGTCAACTGCGCCCGAACAATCTCCTTTTTTGAGGCCAGACGATCCATTATTCGGCCTCGACCTTGACTGCATCCATCTCGGCTCAGATTTGGTCGATCCTATCGATCTTTTGTTGGACCTGCGAGTTCCGACAGTTAGTCACCGTGTGTAGCTCATCGTCACTAACTTCAAATATTTTTACCTGTTCAACCAGGTCGGTGTGTTCCTTCTGAGCCACCTCCAACTCAGCTCGAAGGTTCTTAGCCTCTCCTTCACGTTGCTCGCTGAGGAGTTTGTAGGTGTCTCTCTTCTCAGTGAGCCCTCGGACTTCGGTTTCTAGCTGGTTCAGTGCGTCTCGATACTGGAGGAAAGTTTCATGATGAAGCTCTGAGGCCTACAAATACAAAGAAAAATGTTAGGAGTATCGATGGATTAGTCTGAGTAAAAAAGGAGAAATTGAAGTCATCGAGAGATATCTGAAGTTACCCGGTTCAGCGTTTGTTGTGCTTTGTTGAACAGGTAGGGCGCGTCTACCTCGTTCATCTTGGTTTGGTCTTCCTCGGTCACCAGACACTGAAGGTAACTAGCCACCCCTACGGGGGCGGAGAGGACCCAGGCATCATCTGGAACAGAAATGATGATGGAACGCTCCCGGTCAGGATCCACACTCGGAGCTGAGAATCGGTTCACCGTTTAGGCCTCATTATACATGGACTCAGTAAACGAGGATGATTAGATAATTCCTATCGCATCGAGTGCTTCCTTCGGGGCACTGGCCGCATCTCGAGAAGCCTCGGCCCCAGCCTCCCCATCGACCTCCTTAGCTTGAGGCAGGTCGGTCTCGAGATTCTATGATTCGGAGGCCCCTTGCCCTTTGAGATGCGATGACACGTGGGTCATCAGGATAAAGGCTTCTTCTTCTTCTTCTTCGGACTCGTCTCTCAGCCGGTAGAGCGAATCCTAAGGTGGTGCTCGGGCACTGGTGATGTCTTTTGGCTTACGCACCAACCTTCTTCTTGTTTACTTTTTCTCTGAGCTCGGGGAACTCGGATCCCTCTTTCTTTTCTTCTCTTCGGCCTGTCTAGGAGTAGGGGACTCGGTAGGTAAGTCCTCGCTACCAGTTGGAGGCCTCAATTCGGTATCCTTGGATAAACCTGCAAAAATAAGTAAAGAGAGTGAGGACTTAATGATAAAAAGAGGAATCCAAATATTACCTACTCAGGAAAGGAGTCTCATCATGGGAACGGGAATCCCAAAGGCCCTTCGAGAGCTTGAGCCATTAGCTCTCGGAGTAGGGCATCTGTGATACGATACCCTCAACCCACTCCTTGAGTCGAGAGACAACATTCGGGACCCGAGCGATGGTTGCATTGCCACAAAACACCGATAAGAAAGAAGGAAATAAGTATAAAATTGAATTTTGAAAATAAAATTGTACTTACGTGATGTATTCCACTTCTCGGGGAATGGCATACGCTCAGTTGGGATCAGGTTCGAAATCCTCACTCGGACAAAACGATCTTGCCATCCCCGATCCTGGTCTTTATCAATACTCGAGAGCGGGGCTTTGCTGGCCCGACGCACAAGTTTATCAGTCCCCCCCCCCAAGAATATTCGGGGACTGTACAAGTGTAGAAGATGTTCGACGGTGAACGAGCACCCATCGATTCTGCTCACGAAGAACCGGAGGAGGATCACGATCCTCCAGAGCGAAGGATAAATCGGACCGAGGCATACCTCGTACCTCTTACAGAAATCTATGATGACCGGGTTCATCAGGCCCAATGTAAAGGGGTAAGTATAAACACTTTGGTATCCCTCGACATGGGTGGTAATGGCTTCATCGGGGTCAGGGATCACTATGCCCTTATTGGCCCAGTTGTAGTCTTTTCGAACCGTAGGGAGGACTTCTTCAATGATCGAGCAGATGTATCTCGAGACCTCCACACATCGTCCTTGTACGGAGGAAGGTTTTTCAACCTTAAAATAGGCGTTGACCGAGCATCCTCCAAGGATGAACATTTTCAAAGGGGGTTCCGATACTGGTTCATCGACAGCAGTACGCAAAACAATCTCCTCGGCCTCAGTAGCCGGCCGTGAAATAGAAGGGGTTTCTTTTTAGGGAACGATTTTGGAAGTCTTTGCCATTTCTTTAAAATGGAGAAAGAATAGAGAAAGAAAGGAAGTTGAAGGATTGTACTTGTTGGCTTAAGATGAAGATAAACAAGAGTTCTTGTAAAGGATCTCAGATAACCGGAGTGAAAGCGCTAGAAAGTATTGAAATCTTAAGGATACGATGGTAGAAAGTTTGGATGTAAAGTTAAAATGAACAAAGGAAGAGGTATTTATAATATTTCAGCGACGGTTCGCATCCAGGAATGGCCGGCTGGCGGCTGACATGCATTTAATGCCATCAAGACTTGAATGACGAGACGTTTCGATTGTTTTGTAGTTTCTGTCACGATGTATTGAAGTAAAAATCGGAAGCGCATGTCGTTTCTCATCGTCTGCTCTCCAAAAAACGAGGGGACTATCTGTGTACGGTAAAAATCGAGCTCGTGGTGCATCCTAGCCTCCGACATGGTAAGCCAAGCTCGAGACATAACAATAAAGGATTAAAGATCGACCCCAAGTCCCACCGGGTTAGAACCCAGAGACAGGGGGCCCGCCTTCGAGAATATCAAGGGCATGATCCCGAAATCGGTCCTAGCCCCAAACGACTTTGAAGAAACATTGTCAGCATAGCCAATAGAAGACCGAAATATCCGTGACCGGACGGATATTACGGCGGTATTCTCGGCACGTACCAATAAATAACTGGCAATCAGTGAATCAAAAGATTTTTTACCTTTTATAGAATTGTACCTAAAGTATGACTCATCTACTATATAACGGGGGTCTGATAATTCATAAAATACGTTGTAACACGCATTCCAAGGCAATATACCATTATTTTTCCTATTATTAGTTCTTCTGCTTTCGTTCGTCAGTGCTTGTTGTTACGAGCCTAGATCGAGGGCAAATACCTCACTAAGACTTAAATTGTCTTTCTCGTGTGGTTTGAGCTTACTTCATTCTTACTTATTTAATTTGTCTTTATTTATTGCTTTGTGTCAAATAAATCCGCATATCTTTAAAACCACTTATAAATTTAATTGTTATCCGATTTTGAGGTGCATGTTGAGTAAAATGAAACTACACCAAGCTTCAGAGTGTTAAATTGGAGAATAGCATTAAATTAAACATAAGGAGAACAGACTCACCAATTTTATTTTGTGTTACACGCATTTTAAAAGGAGGAACCAAACTAAATCGAAAAATTCAAATATTCTTACCGATTAGCACCTTAAATAATCATTTAACTTAGACCTTTATGTGATCTTTGCAGTTCTTTCCTTTTAACATGCCTCAGCATTTTTATTTGAACGCCAAATTGAATAAATATACAATTCTGACGCGTAAATAATGAATAAGCCTGTCGTGTATGTTTCATACCACTTTGGTTAAAACTTGTTAAAAATAAAGTTAGGTTCTTAAAATTGAAACAGTAGATTGCTTACTGGATAACATTGATATATGGTTTCTATCCTTCGGTGGAAGATGACTAAGCATGCAACACAAAGGTTCACTGCTTGGCGATTGATCAAATAAAAAAACTAAAAAAGCACATTGTTTCAAATTGCGTATTCAATTTGAAGATGCTTTGAACAATGGAATCAGTCGACAATAAAGAATTGGTAGCTCGTTCTTATTTCAATATAATCAATGTCAAGACATGAAAAATAGGAAGCAAACTTGCCAGTAATTGTCTGAATGTCTACTTGACGCTACGTACAATTATAAATATCATTAATTAGTAGAAATTCAAAAGACGTGGAAGAAAACTTACCATGGTAATGAGCAATGAATTGATAGTAGTACTTGAGGAATAAATCTTGATCTTAATCAGTTGTAGATGCCAATGACGCAACTGATATCTACGGAGTGTACAAGGGTCGGGTTAGTTCGGATTTTTAATTACTAAATCAAACTAATTATATCGGGTTATTAAATTTAAAGACCAAACCAATAGAAGTCGGGTTTTTAAATCTCGATTTTCCTCGGGTTTTTCGGGTTTTCAGGTTGTTTCGTTTTTTTTTCTTCATAAAGTCTTCATAGCACAAAACATAGAATTTGATATTTCTTTAATCCTAGTAAGACAATACTATATAAGGTATTTTTTAATAAAATAATAAAAATATGAAATGATTCTTGGCATTGTACTAAAATATTCAACAATAAAGATGAGAAAATCACATAAAATAAATATTATTAATAAGTCATAATGAAAACAAACATAATTTAAAATTACTAATAAGTTGCTAAAATAAGTACGACTCATAAGTACTATTATTTACATGACTAAACACTAAAAGAAAAATAAGTTATACATTCTATCTAAACCATGAAAAAATAAAAAAATAGATATTCAACACTATTTTCATTCATAGTACAATTGAATTGAATGTCTTTTATTATCATTAGTATTGATTTGATTTTGGTTTTGGATTTATTTGAGTTACTAACATTTATGAACTATAAAACTCATTGGAGCATCCTAAAATTATAAGTCCAGGCTTGAAATAATACGTTAAAAGATAAAATTATAAAAAAGCTTAAAAAATATTTATAAACTACACTACAATAAACATTTTCATGTATTAAATATATTTAAAACTTCTATACATATAATGTTGGGTTGGTTTAGTTTCGGGTTTGACTTTTTTTAGTTAAAACCAAACCAATCAAACATCGTCAGGTTTTTTTTTTCCAACACCAAACCAATCAAACCAAATCATAGTCGGATTTTTTTTCTCGGTTTGACTCGGATTATCGGGTTGGTACGGTTTGTCGGTTTCATTCGTACAACCCAAGATATCTATTGTTCTAATTAAATTTTTTGCGACGTTTCCTTAATTTGCCAAACCTGAAATTTTGAGTAATCGACTTCGACAGTACTATGGTAAATATTATAACAACAAATTTAATATACTAATTAATAGTAGCAAAAATAACTTTATTAAGCCACTCTTGTTCATACTAAACACTAGTTTACATAGATATTTATCAAACTCATATTGGGGCAAATTGTATAGTACAATCACATTTTTAAGACAAAGATATGACTACTTCATTCTCAAGTCATTGGTGAATCTCTAACCAATGACAGGAACCTGTGCAACGATGTTGTCTCTGTCAACAAAAACACGAACTCGGTCACAACGAAAATCAGTGGTACCAGATGATCCCACTGGAGCTACATTAGCTATGACCAAAGGGTTTTCTCTCTCAATTGTTTCTTTTGCAGTCTGGCCGTTCTCTCCAACTAGTTCTGGCCATGAACTCTTTCCTGTGTAATAGAAAGAAAAACAATAGTAGTTAATCTAAATATACTTGATAATTTTTCAATAAATGTCAAACACTAGCTTGGTGCATTTTGTTTGTGAGATATGGTGAGCTTATTGAACTTACCTTGACATGCCATTTGTATTGTATAATGCTTTTGTAGCTGTAACACCTTCTTTTTTCTTGGGTACTTGATTACGGTATGACCATATGGATATTTATAGTAACTGATTCCAACTTCCTTAGAGCGTTTTCCTTTTCCTTTTTGTGAAAATTTAAAGGGGGTTGCTTGTACAATACAAACTCTTGACTTTTTGCCCAGTATTACTCTTTTTCCTTTTCGTTTTTTCCTCCCCGAAAATTCTGACTTTTATTATGATAGGACTTTTATTGGTCATACTTTGTTATCTGAAAATATCTTTATGGGGGACCCAAAAAACAAGGAAAAAATTACTACTATTGCAATAGGCTGAAAGAAAAGTAAGATGACACTAGGGTGAATAGAGGGCTATCAAGAAAACGATATTTTTACTTTTTATTAATAATTAATATTTATGAACATACGTTGCACGTTAATAATGACACGTGATGATTTAGATATTTATTTATATGAAGGAACAATAAAATTTAATAATGAGAGAAATTTTATGTATAATAATACAACAATCATCCGAATACCGAAAAATATTATTACATCAGCATAATACATAAAATTTAAAATAAAAGGACATCATTAAAACTTACACAAATGATCAATTTTGTCATGTTAGTTAGATAATTATATATTATAGTTTAAAAGTATTTAATGTGATGGTATCTTAACGAACACTTCTTTGTGGAAAATATTTTTTTGTGTATGTTTCCTCCTAATGCGTTGGTTGCTCTGGCTTAATCAGAACACTTGTTGTCGATTTTGATACCCCTCTTGAAAGTGCAATATACAGTTGTCTGTGCAAGAAAATATATTGCGATAATATAGTCCAATATTTATGATGTTTGTCCTTGTGCTTTATTTATTATATTTGCAAAATATAAGCATGCTAAACATTATTTTCATACAAATTTAAAAGGATATTCCTTAGTTTCGGAAGAAGAAAGTTGAATTCATGAATAAAAATATACTTAGAAGCACATTAACCAGTATCATAATTTCTGCATATATGCCGTTAGTGTCAAAACTTCTATTTACCATTTGTGTGCTATTACATAAGCTATTCGACGTATCTAAGTTTTCCAGTGATATGACGGGCATATTTTTCTTCAAAATTAACCTATATACAGTGGAAGATCAATTTTAACTTAGTCTATTATATATATGGTGACACTAACATACGTAAAAAATAAGAAACTTGACAACAAACATGTATAGTAGAAGGTCATTTGATACTAATGTATTTAAGTATTCTTCTTGGTAGTAGTTATTGGTATCATTTTCTGCTGAGTCAAAAACTGAAAAATATTTTGTTTTTACTATATATATTTGCAATCAACCTTTTATTTAGTTGATCAACATATTCATTTCTGCTAGCTAAAATATCTTTTTAATTCTATCATGCAATTTGCACAAATTGTGTTTTAATCTAATGATAGAAATATTTCTCTTATTAAATGCACAAGTATTACCATTGAAATTGATAACTAAGTGTTCATGAAGAACCAAATCATCTTTTATGGGATGCTCTTCTTCGTTTCCGACACGAAGCAAGAAGATATTGAATACTGGATCTGTTCTCACTTTATATTTCTTGTCAGTTGAATCTTTTTCGTTTGAGGCCAGAAGTATAACTTTGGCAAGCTATCTTTTACAGTCTCTACTTTTGTCGATTTTGAAACTACTGGTAGTACTTGACAGAACCTCACCTCCCAAACCATTAATTTTTCACCAAACGGTTCATTAATATCCATATCTCTAGAACTCCGAAAAATTATTTCAATTGTTTGACACTTAGCCATAAGTGCTTCATCCCATATTATCAATTTTGCTTTCCTTATAAATTTAGCACCATTGCTCTGTTTTGATATATTTGTGATGGTTATTTAAGTTATTTGAAGAGGTATATCAAATCTAAAGTGGGTGGCCTCACAATAAAATCGTTGTTGGTACACCACTTGCTATTATTGCTAATAGTGACATGCCTCTTAATATGATATTTGCAAGTAATGCATGACACAAAAATATTATTTTGATTCCGCCGGAGGCATCTACAAAGAATAATCATGTTATACCAGAGTCGACTCTTTATAATATAGTCTTGAAAGCTTGCTCTTGTTTAGGATTTAGCTTTGATTGTGCTTCCTCAGATACTTGTGAAGCATTTCGATTCTTAATAATATACTAACCTTTTTACTTTGTGTTCTAACGCTCTTTTTATGGAATAAATTTATGTACCATAAGATTCTTTTTTTAACTTGAATAAGAATTTTGCTCATGTGATAAATTTAAAAAATAATTAGATTGCATTCTCTTGCTAAATAATTAATTAAAAAATTTAATTATTTGGTTCTAACATAAAAAATAATTTATTCTATGTATCTTAGTTCATCTATTCTTTTGAATATTTAATATTAATTATAATTTTATACACCATAAATTTTATTTTCAAAGAGTAAAAGATTGATATGATATTTCACTTTTAGATCTTTATGTTTGTAGAATCATTAGTGGTATTGACTCTTACCAATCAATATTTTTCTCTTTCTTACACATTTATATTCTTAAATATTTTCTTAGTTATTGTTTAATAATTAGGTATTTTTTAATATTAAACAAAACATTGATAAAAAAATATTATTTGAGTAGAAAAATAGTTTAAATATAATATAAAAATATATTATCGTTGGGGTATTTTTGTCTCTCAATTTCAAATCTTTATGCAGTCCATTTAATATTACTTTTAGTTTTTCTTCGTATTGGACATTATGGAGTGGTAGTGTATTGCCAATACGGAGGATTCTTATGAAAATAATTTTATTAACCCTTCCTACATATTTTTAATAAGAATTTAATAGACAAAATTATATTAATTTTAAAATTTTAAATATTAAAAATTAGCATAGAAGGTGTTGTAGTCCAAAAAATAGGTTATTGCAGTTATGTCCTTATGAGTTCTTCCGTTTAATATTTTAGGGCTATTTTGATATATTAATATTATATTGATGCTATTATAAAAATATAGGCTCTCATTTTTCTGAATGGGTTTGGACAATATAATATATTCTCAAATTAAATTAGTAATATGACATTATAATACGTTTTCAAATTAAATTAGTAATAGGAAATTTTAAGAAGTATATCATAAAAGTAATATGATTACATGACTAAAGATATATATTTGTTCAATATATTTAATATTACTTTTATTTTTTCTTCGTATTGGACGTTATGGAGTGGTAGTGTATTGCCAATACGGAGGATTCTTATGAAAATGATTTTATTAACCCTTCCTACATATTTTTAATAAGAATATAATAGACAAAATTATATTAATTTTAAAATTTTAAATATTAAAAATTAGCATAGAAGGTGTTGTAGTCCAAAATATAGGTTATTGCAGTTATGTCCTTATGAGTTCTTCCGTTTAATATTTTAGGGCTATCTTGATATATTAATATTGTATTTATGCTATTATAAAAATATAGGCTCTCATTTTTCTGAATGGGTTTGGACAATATAATATATTCTCAAATTAAATTAGTAATATGACATTATAATACGTTTTCAAATTAAATTAGTAATAGGAATTTTTAAGAAGTGTATCATAAAAGTAATATGATTACATGACTAAAGATATTTACTTGTTCAATTTTATATAAATTAGACAGCCCGAAAATAATTATACTAATAGGATTCTTAAGGTAATCATCTAAGATTCCTAACGTGTAGTATTATTGTAATGACCCAATCGATCATTTTAACTTTTAGAACCCCGTTCCTTAAAGATAAAACTTCTCGTATGTGCTGTAATGATTTATGACTTGCGGGGATGGTTGGTTCGGGATTTGGAAGTGTTGGGGGTGAAATCGGAACACTTGGTTCCTTAAGTTGGCCTTAAAGTGCTAAGTTTGACTTTGGTCAACATTTTGAGAAAACAATCCCGGAATAGAACTTTGATAATTCCAACATCTCTGTATGGTAATTTTGGACTTAGGAGCGTGTTTGAAATTTTATTTGGAAGTCCGTAGTTAAATTAGGCTTGAAATGGCTAAAAACAAGAATTTAAGTTTGGAAGTTTGACCGATGAGTTGACTTTTTGATACCGGAGTCGGAATCCAGTTTCGAAAATTTTTATAGCTCCGTTATATAATTTATGACTTGTGTGTAAAATTT
>AWOL01S0062749.1:5220-32003 GCA_000715115.1 Nicotiana otophora
ATATATATTGCTTATGAGACCACATTTGGTGTTGTTTTGTATTATGTTACGTTGTTGGAATACGTATATATTGTTAGGATGTGTTTCTGGGGCTCTCTGACAGGTGGATAGGCCTAGTTACAAGGGAAACTCTGGCAAAACATTTGGAAATTTTTGGAGTTAGTCAAATTTGGGGCTGCTCGAAAGTGGTATGAAAAAACTGAGTTGCATAAGATGCTAATGACGGATTTTTACCCTTATTCGAGGATGAATGATCCTAAGCGGAGGAGAATGTAACACCCCGAAAAATTTCTAAGTACTTAAGTGTAAAGCCCAGTAAAATTTGCAAAAGAAAATAATTTTTTATGGTGCCAGACTGGGCTTACGTGTTTGAGGATTGAAGATCCTAAGCTCGGACTTTTTGGGTTGAACAATGCACCGGAAAGTAAAGAAATATTTTTGGCAGAAAAGTGCATTTTTGTGGTTCATTATACGACCACAGAATCACTCTGTGCATTTCTGCGGTCCATTGGCGGACCGCATAAAGGCCGCAGAGTGAGGCAGTTAACTGGGTCAGTTGGAAGCAACTATGTGGTCGACTATGCGACCGCATAACTGTTATGCGGTGTATTATGCGACCGCATAATAGCTATGTGGACCGCATAGTGACCGCATATACAGACAGTTCTTTTGGCTATTTTGTAACCAATTATGCGACCGATATGCGGTCCGCATATCGATTATGCGATCGCATACCTTGTTTCCGAAGCTCCATTTTTGGGTTTTTAAAACCCCACCCTATTTCATTAAATACACTCTTTGGGCCATTTTTGAGACATAATCTGATATTTTAGAGTGAGAGAGAGTGCCCTAGAGTGAGAAGGTGTTCTTCAATAATTTTTCTTCAATTCTTGCTCAAGTTTTGGAAGATTAAGAAGGGAAGGTCACTAGGTCTTCATCCTAGAGGTAAGATTCTACACCCTAAACCCTAATTTCGAAATTTTGTAAAAATGAGTAACTAGCAAGATAATTTTTGGGCATGAGAGTTGTTTATTTTACATGCATGTGTTATCAAAGGGTGTAGGAAGATTGTTGAGCTAAAAATGGTAAAGATGGGGTTGTGGGATGATGGAATTCTCCATAAAAGGACCCTGGAATCTTAATGCACATTTAGTGTTTGATATAATGCTCAAACGAGCTCGAACCATGATCACCTTCTTAATTTCTACAATAGATTGAAGTTGCTAAGAATGCCAGAATATTTAGTGTGTAAGGAAGCTCAAGTGAGGTATGTTGGCTAAACTCTTCTTTAAGGATTGGAATTCTCATTATACTTGTAAGTTCCGAGATGTTGATTATAAATCTAGTATTCCGATAAGTTTTGTGATGAATATATATGTTCAATTCGTATTTCAAATGCTCTTATCATATTGAATTATAAATTGAGGATGTGTCCCAAATTATGGATTATGTATTCACATGTTATAATTTATAGTCGTGATTTATGTGAAAGTTATTATGCTAAGTTGTATAGAGATTGTGATTGTGAAACACCTCCACTGCATACATTGGGGTGAGGCGGCATGACCGCTTTGTGTGGGGATTATGGTATAGAGATTGTGATGGTGATACACCTCCACTCACATATATATTGGGGTGAGGCGGCATAACCGCTTTGTGTATGGATTATGATATTGTGGGACTGCACCTCCACCCGCTTACATTGGGGTGAGGTGGTACGACCGCTTTGGGTATGGTTTTGGTATTATTATGGCACCACCACCCGCATACATTGGGGTGAGGTGACATAACCGCTTTGTGTTGGTATTGGTATCGTTGATGCATTTCCACCCACATACATTGGGGTGAGGCGGCATAGCCGCTTTGTGTAGGTTCTTGGTACTGTTGTTATACATCCACCTGCATACATTGAGGTGAGGCGGCAGGGCCACCTGATTAGAGTTGCGGCATTGTACGTACACCTCAACCTGCATACATCGGGTGAGGCAGCGGGGCCGCTTTGTGTGAAGATGGTTATAGAGTATCTCATCTTAAATCCTATAAATATTGTTGATAGCTTTAAATAAGCTTACTATGGTTGAGACAGTTATCTATATTATTCTATTGCCGCACTGGTCCATCATAATTATCTTGTATTTCTAAATTCTTAAATTGGTGTTTAGTTTACATACTAGTACTATTCGACGGTACTAACGTCCCTTTTACCGGGGGCACTGCATCTTTAAATGGATGAAGGTGGTTCCATAGCAGGAGACATTGATCAGTGATAGCAGTACACCTTCTTCCTAGCTGACTTGGTGAGCCCCACTTTATCTCGGGGTCATGTATCTTTTGTTCTTTATGTATTATGGTTGAGGTATAGCCGGGGCCTTATTGTCGGCATTATCATTGTATTCTTCTTTATCTATAGAGGCTCTGTAGACATAGTGTGGGTTGTGTATTGGTACCTGGAAAGAGAAACTATGCTATGTAGTGGTTGTATTACTTGTCCATTTGAGACTTTAGAATGGTGAAACTTATGGTAAGAAATTGGTCATTACAGACATGATCACTTTATTGTTTAATTAGGGAAAACATATATTCTCCTTATTCATAGATGAGTTTGGGTAGAAGGAATCTAACAGGCTTGCTCGGTCGGGTTCACTCGGTTGAGCGCTGGTCGCGCTCCTCGATTTTGGGGCATGACAATAGCTCTCAATCAAGTGATGACTCCATACCCAACTCTTCCGAAGAAGACTATCCACCGTTAATTGTGAACCAACCAAGGGAACAAGAAATATCTGAGATAGATGAAGATCAAGATGGCACGATGGATTAAACAATTCCAGAAAGGAAAAAAGAACTCGTGGCTTCAAAAGGATTCGGAACTGATTTCCACACTTTTGCCTTTGATGGCATCAAGGTATCAAAAAATCGCCTCAAAAGATCCAAGACTTCTATAGTTCGATGGTGACAAAAAATTTGGTGGAATGTCAAAGGTATCTCATCTTGTCATAACTCACTTCATGGTTCTCAGGAATCCTCAGAGTTTGGTGGAACTCATGAGGGATTCAAGATAAAAATACTTTTCTTACTTCCCAAGACTTTGCCTTTAACATCTGAATACTACATGAAGTGTTTTTATGTAGATGCTAGCCAGAGACGAGAAACGATGCGAAGACAACTCTTCGAGATGAAGTTGTGTCATTTGACAGAAATAAAATTGACAAGCATTCTAAAACAAATGACAAAGATATACTTAGAGATAGGCGAATACATCAATTTGAAGCAAGCCTTTGTCTCTTCCATACCCAAATTGCTAGCAGGCCAAACCATGACCATCATTGAAGAAACGTTCTAGTCAATAACAATCCCATTATTCGGCTACATCATGCAAGCAATTTTTGTTGCAATGGAGGACATTTGTACAAATCACTCTACCCTAAAACAAATTATGCAAAATAATTCGGGGCTTGACAAAGCATGTTGCAAATCTAATCTGATCACCGGATCAGGATGTCCACTCCACACACGTAGGTAATGGAAAGGATTCAGGAGGTTCAAATAGCCCAGTATTCTAGATGGGAGAACAAGGTCCAGGAGACGCACAAAATATTTCAGAAGAAGGAGGTCAAGAAATTTTCATAAAAAGAAGCGGTGCTATATTTGCAACGAGATTGGATATTTTGCAAGAAATTGTCTCCGATCGCGGAGACCAATAAAGCTTATTTCAGAAATTGAAGATTACACTTGTATATACTACGGAGAAGAAGAGTATCCTGAATCTATATTCTCTATGGATGATGAATCCACTAAAGAAGATTTATTCTCTCTTGATATATATGAAGGTACGGTGATGACCACTACCAAATTACATAACCAGTCGCCAAAGCCCAAGAGGAGATCAACACTCTCATAGTTATCCCTTAGGTGGAACTCAAAGTTTATCCATCAAAATGGGATAAACCAATTCATGTCATTGCTTTTATTGACATCAGAGCTGCTAGTTCATTCATGAATCCAGTTTTTCTCTCTGAAGATCAATGGGTGCCGCATTCAAGGAGTTTAACACTATATCAAATGGGATCATGACTACCACAGTCATCACAAAGCACCCTATCATAATTGAGTTTTTTCAAAAATTAAAATACATAACCAATCTAATAGGGTTTGATGTACCAATGAAAGACATTATTGTGGGATTCGATATTTTTAGACAGCTAAAAGATCAGCTCTATATTAGGGCTAATAGGATAACCTTTAAGAAGCAGTTCAAACCTTATTCAGAGATCCTAAGGCTATTCCAAATCACCAACAATGAACAAATCATGTAGATTGAACAACATCTCATTGAACATTCATGTGCGGAATCCCATAAGGATTTCATGAAGAAAGATAAGAGCCCATTATGGAAGAACGGATAATTGTTTTATCAAGCTCCCTTTCAATAAGAATAAAAACATCAATCCAACAAAAGCGAGTCATTCAGATATGAACCCAGATCATCTTCAGCTTGCAAAGTGGGAGTGTGAAGAACTCTTGAAATTTGATTTGATAGAGCCATCAGATTTATAATGGGCATGCGAAGCATTTTATGTGAATAAAAGAGCTGAAAAAACAAGAGGTAACCTCATATTAGTTATTAACTTTCAGCCTCTTAACCACTTCCTCCAAGATGATAAATTTCATATCCCAAATAAACTCACCATTTTCTCCCACTTAGCCAAGGCCGAATATTTTTCAAATTTTGGTCGTAAATATGGATTTTGGCAATTAGGAATTTACCCCGAAGAAAGAGACAAAATGGGATTTTTCATCTCCGATCATCATTTCCAATGGAATGTCATACCCTTTGGATTAAAAGTTTCAGCCTCCTTATTCCAAAAAACCATAATAAAAATATTCCAGTCTATCCTCCATACCTCTTTGGTTTACATTGACGACATCCTATTATTTAGTGATACACTGGAGGAAAATATAACTCGCTCCATCAATTTAAGGCGCTGGTAACGCAATATGGGATTATGCTTTCAGAAAAAAAAATAGTTTTTGCTCAAAAGGTGATTGATTTCCTAGAAATGCATATTGTCCAAGGAGCATACAGCTCGAAGCCACACATATGTCAGGAACTACTCAAGTTTCTAGATACCAACCTCACAACGAAGCACATCCAACAGTTCTTGGGTATAGTATATTAGGCAAGAAACTTTATCCCAAACATCTCTACGTACATTCCTCCACTTACAAAGATGCTCAAGAAAGGTTCCCTGTCATATGGGAAGGAACAAGATTAAGCAGTCAAAACAATAAAAGAGATAACCAATATGTCAAGTCTCTCCACATTCACTCAGAGGGTAAGAAAAATATTGCAAACTGATGCGAGCAACAATTATTAGGGCGCAATCCAATTTCAAAAAAAAACATAGCCTAAGAAAAATATGTGAATATGCCATCGAAAAGTACAAAGATGCCAATCAACATTATCATTCCACATGTAAGGAAATTCTTGAAGTAAAGAATGGGATTAAGAAATTCAATTTCATCTTGATTTTTCCAAAATTTCTAATAATATAAATGGATATGGAGGCTTTCCCAAAGATGATCCAGATGAATTCAAAGTTTATTCTAAATACTTTGATCCTCAGGTTGGCCCAACGGCCCTCTCCTTACAAGTTCCAAGTCAATGGATCACCCACGGAGATGTTTAACCTCACGTATCCCTTACATACATCTATCATAATTGAATGAAGAACTTATTATGAGCTTTAGATTTTTCGGAAACATGGAGAATCTATTCTTAAGCCTTACGGAGTCAATCCAGAATATCTGTTCTGCCATATATTCATAGCACATGCCAGGGATTGTTTCCAAGAACTTTTATGGTTCTTCTAGTACTAATGCAATCCGTATTATATTTTCTTGGAATTCAAGTACAATGTATTCAAGGATTTTTAAAATATTGAACCTGCTCTTAAAGTATTTCTATTATGGTTCAAGCCTCGAAGATATTGGATAAAATATTTCAATGATTCCTACAAAGCAAAGGTATTCTTGTTCTATAGGCCAGTGAAGATTATTAATGGAAAGGCCCAGGCGCAAGCAAAAGTATCATTCTGGTAAAAATTTTTCGCGTCCATTTTATACTTGAAAGAAGAATACAATAAAGCACAAAGAATTATCTTCCAGTAAAATAAGTGTATCCCACGAGAAATATGTCCAAAAGAATGGGCAAGCCGAAATCATACCAGCACTCATCCTCACTGGAAACGGGTCCGAGAAGCAACAAAAGAATACCAAACACCTAAAGAAGTCATCTGAGAACAAATCACTTATGACATCGCAAGACTAAGGTTACATATTACATTTCACATTCCAAAGGAGAAGGAACACTGCGAAGAACGATCATCAAGCTCCAAGCGATATGACACAAAAGCATTATAAAAAAGCTTGGAAGAAAATGCCAGACACGCAACACAATTAACGCTAGACAATCATGAAGATTTGAACCTTAATCAATATTAATCTCAGTTAAATCCCACATTACCTACCAAAACATCCTAAAAATCATCTACCCTTACCAAGACAAACAAATTCCATATTTTCATAGTCTCTGAGCCCCACTTTCACATGCTTCCACATGCCTTGTCATCTATATCACTCTACTTTCACATGATTTCACATGATCCCACATACTTCCACATGCTTTACCATGTAAATTTCCCCTCTTTCACGTGCTTTCAGAATCTTTTTGAGTGTATAATAGTTGCTTGGCCTAAGGTCCTTCACATGTCAAAGAGGATCCATTTGTGGATAAGTTTGCCATGTAAGATAAGTTTGTCTTGTAAGAACCTCCTAGCACTATATAAATGAGGCAACGTATTAGTTATACGATCATCGTGTAACCATTGTAAATCTTTGTTATATATTACATATGAGTTCCTTCTAAATTTCTATCTTGTTCTTTATTTCAAAATGGATGGAAAGGTCGGTCCTTGTAAAAAGTGGAGGAGGAATATTCTAAGAAAGTTATCTTATTGTAGTATGAAAGTTTTTTGAGTTATAGCAGTTAAAGTTGGTTGTAGTAAAAATGTTTTCCGAGTTGTGCAGCTTGGAAAGCCATCCTTGAAGGATTGTTGAATCCAACCCCTTTGTAGGAAAACTTTTACGTCTCTGAGTAAATTTACTATTTGTGTAGCTTGGCAATCCATCCCGAACGGGTTGTTGAAGCCAGCCCCTATTTGGAAAGCTATTCCTAACGGGTTGTTGAAGCCATTTCTTTTGTAAGAAAACTTTCGTGTCTATAATTAAGTTTTCTTTCTTGGGAGTTTCTTACTTTGTTCTTATACTGTGGTAGTTAGAAACTGGTTTACATGATTTTATTGTATTTTTATGTGTTTGTACTTCTAGCTAGGCATCAAAGAATGAAACATTATTCATTCTCAATGGTGGATTACTCATTGTTAGTTGGATGAATTAAAGATGGCAATTTATTTTTGAATAGTGCTGATATTTGCTGCTTTCTTGTTGAAACAAAATTCCTCTAAGTACGTATCCTGTTTATTATTTAAAGAGAGAGGAAGGGAAGGAAAAGGAAAATAAAGTGAAATTCCTAATAGTTCGGTAGCCTCTTAAAGATAAGTACAAATGACTCCGTACTGACCCGCAAGACTCTACTAAACTTGCTCATGCCTCGTGAGACCTAGGAAACCTAGTGTTCTGGTGCCAAATTATCACGACCCAACTCCCACCGGAGCTGCGACGGCGCATAACACTACTTGCTAGGAAATCCAACATTTTTAATACCCGCTGTGCGAAGGATCCGCTGGCACCTGTCTATGAAATCTCATGCATCCTCTGTCTCAGAACCACTGAATGTTGGAGGCGCGAGCCTCCCAAACTGCTATATCCTCTTCTGCTCCTTGTCACTAATAGGTGGACCCAACTGGGCTTGAGCAACTACAATCGGTTGGTCTGGTAGTACCCCCGGTGTCTGAAGTTCCAGAACCACCTGCTCTGAGTATGGGCGGCGGGAGTCTGAGCACTTCCCCCGGCCTGAAAAGTGGCTGGTGCAGCCTGAACTAAAACCTCTTGAGCAAGGCTAGTGCGTACAGTCAATATCTGGGCAAAAGACTCATGAAGGTCGGGAATCACAATGGGCACAACTGGTGCATGAGTTGGTCCCACCGGCTCACCCCCTTATGGTATCTTCTCCTAAGCTCGAGCAACTGGTGGCTCCACAGGTGCTGCTCTAGCTGCTGTACGAGCTACACCTCGGCCTCTACCGCGGCCCTAGCTGGCGGTACTGGTGGCCGTCCGCCCGATCCCATCATCAACGGGACTAACCTTGGACTAAAAGCAGTGACGAGCTCAGAAAGGCACAATCCAAGTCCAGATAATAATATTACAAATAAAATAGGGAAATTCCAGTAATAACTCAGAGAATTCCATAATCGGTTCGTACACAATACAGGAATGTAACATTCTTTCAAATTCAACAATTAAGCTCAATACGGGTAAAATATGCCAAGTATAGCTATCATGAGGAATGTTACATCTTTATGTCTACATATCAAATATGCATATCAAATGAAATGCATGCGGTCTGATCCCGTAATTAATCAATAAAACCTGATGTGGCATTTAGCCTGATCTCATAATGAATCAATAAAACCTGTTGCGGCGTGCAGTCCGATTCCATAATGAATTAATTAAACCTGATGTGGCGTGCAACCCGATCCCATATATTTCACTCACAAATCCAGCCCTCGGGCCCCAACTCAATCATCAATCTCTCGAGCTCATAAACCTTATGCCAATCAGTCCGAACAATGATAACATCATGTAACAATATGATAACAGAGACTGAGATATGATATGCAAATTATAAATGTGACTGAGTACAAAATTGTAATTTAAGCAAATAACTCAATAGTAGAAATAACCTCAGTGGGTCCCAACAGAATATGCCTATTGCCTAAGCATGATTTCTACCATGGATCGCAGCTCAATTACTCTAACACGTAGGAATTTCATGAATAGCAACAAGATTTGATAACTACGCAGTACCACAGAATCAACCGAGTCACAATTACTACGGTGCACGCCCACACGCCCGTCAACTACCATGTGCGTCACCTCAACACCAACCATATAACACGAAATCCAGGGATTCATACCTCAGCACCAAGTTTAGAAGTTTTACTTATCTCAAACTGCGCAAATCACAACTCCAACAAGCCTTTGCCTCGCAAATCGGCCTCCGAATGACTTGAATCTAGTCATAGACAACTTAATACAATCAATACAATTAATACAAACCATAGGAATCGATTCAATACTACAAAGATAAGTTCTTTAACAAAAATCAAAAAGTCAATCCCTGGCCCATGTCTCGGAACTCGAAACAATTTATAAAATCCGAACACCCATTCAATAACGAGTCCAACCATACCAAAATCATCCAATTCCGACCTCAAATCGCCTTTTAAATACTTATAGCTTATGGAGTTTCCACAAAAATTCCCAATTTTTCCAACCCAAAACACTAATTAAATGGTGAAAAAATGATAGATTCATGTATATTAAGCAAATTCTAGTTAGAATCACTTACTCCAATTAAATCCTTGAAAATCCCTTCAAGAATCTCCCGAAACCGACGTCTCTATCTCAAAAGATGAAAAATGGCACAAAACCCTCGATTTTGAAATAATATACTGCTGCCCTGATGTCCTTCTTCGCGAACGCGGAAAGTGCCTTGCGTTTGCGAAGCACAAAATCCTCAGCTGCCAAAAATCCTCTTACGCAAACGCGATGACCACTGAACTAATACCTATGTGAACGCGACCCATCTCCCACGAACGTGAAGGCTTGCAAGCTTGGTGCCCCACCAGCCTCGTCCTTCTATGCGAACGCGAGTCCCCACTCGCAATCGCGATGCACAAACTCCCTAGACCTTTGCGAATGCGTGGCCTGCTTCATGAACGTGAAGAACAAACTTTGCCAGTCATCTAGATACACTTCGCAAACGCAACACCTCTCTCGCGAACGCATATAAGGAAACCAAACACCAAATATTTTGCAGCTCTACAAGGCCAAACTCAATCTGTAATCCATCTGAATCTCAGCCGAGGCCCCCGAGACCCCATCCTAACATTCCAACACATCCTAAAACATCATACAAACTTATTCGAACCCTCAAATCATATCAAACAATATCGAAAACCCAAATCGCACCCCAATGCAAGCCTAATGAACTATTGAACTTCCAACTTTTACAACCAATGTTGAAACACATCAAATCAACTCCGATTGACCTGAAATTTTGCACACAAGTTATAAATGAAAAAACAGACCTATTCCAACTTCCGGAACCAAAATCCGAGCCCGGCAACAAAAAAGTCAACTTTCGGTCAAACTTCCCAACTTTTCAAACCATCAACTTTCCAACTTTCGGCAATTCAAGCCAAAATGACCTACAGACCTCCAAATCAATATCCGTACACGCTCCTATGTCCAAAATCATCATATGGAGCTATCGGAACAATCAAAACTCCATTCCAGAGTCAATATTTGGTCAACTCTTTCGACTTACGCTTCCAATATTGGGACTAAGTGTCCCAATTCATTTTGAAATATCCCCAGAACCAAACCAATCACCCCGACAAGTCACATAACAATAAATAAACTTAGAATAAGCAATAAATGGGGGAGCGGTGCTAAAATACTCAAAACTTCTGATCGGTTCATTACAGTTAGACAGGGTCTCATGGGGCTCGAGTGTGATTCGGGGTGATTACAGATTATTTTTCCTTATTTTGCATGGCTGGTCGTCTGGTATTTCTGATATGCATCATCTTCGTGCTATTATGGTCGTGTTCGCACAACATTTTCACGCTTGTAGAAGATACCAACCGCAAGTCATAGTCAGCATCATTGCAAACTCTTCGGAACCTATATGCACACAACCAAACCAACCGAACTAAATCTCTCTAGATCACCCAAGTCGTACAGACTGCCTATCCCAACAATATTACCACCAAACGCCTACACAACCCTGTAATACCAAAGGAACTTATCATCTCTATTACCATGCTGACCCAAGCCACTGCTAAGCAATCCCAACTTATTTAGATTACTTATGACCCACCTTCATGGAAATGCTACTCTTCCCCACTGTATTATGGACCTCAATCAAACCTCATCCCAAATGATCCTAACATGAAATCTCATTGTCCTACGACTCGTGAGCCACTTATTCCCTCTTACAGATCCTGTAGTACCTCCAACCCAAGTACCTTTTTCTGGAGAAGCCTTCTATGAATCTGAAACTATCCCTTCCATCTCTCAAACACTACCTCACAGATGCTCCAAGTCTCTTTCATAAAACATCATATATCTTTAATCTTTAGTCACACACAAATCAGAAAAATTTTAGATACCACATATTGAATCTTGGATCCATTGGAACCTTCTCGAATGTCACCCACTTAGTCTTAGTCCTCAATACATAACAAATCATGCCAAATGATTAGTGCTTTGTTAGTACATGAATACTCCGAAAAGAAAACAACCACTCAAATCCTTCCCTTACACCCTACCTCTATCTAAGAATATTGAACCTGAGTCCTCCCACAACCTCCATATATCACTAAGGTGGAATACAATACGCACCCAATAATTCTTTGCTCAAACCATCGTCAAAGTCATCATCATAAGATCCTATCTAATCCCTAAGCGTTTTTGAGTCAAGAATCTATCACACACATGACTAGGTGACACAATCTTGTAAGGCCCCGTAAAATGTTACCTAGAACCCCAGATTTCGTGGTGCCGAAGTAAGCTAATGTGTTAGAAGATTTTCGAAAATGAGTCATGGTACAGACTTTTTAGGTTGTACAATGCATAGTGGAGTGGGTAAAAGAAATTGCAGAAAATGACGATTATGTGGTCCATTATGCTATAGCGGATCTGTTCTACTGACCACGAAATGACCACATAATGAACTAGAAGCAACTCAAATTTTGAAAACTATTTTTGCTGGCCACATAATAATTGTGTTGGCCGCATAATGATTAAGCTATCGCGAAAGTGCATCGCGGAATGGACCAGACCTAACCCAGAATTTGAAAATCATTTTGTGGCCATTCTATTGGCCGTATAATCATTCTGCTATCGCAGAATTGACATACCATTTTGTGGCAATTCTGCTGGCCACATATTGATTCTGCTACCCACATAAAGATTCTGTTACTACATAATTGACTTCTTGGGTCATTTTGTAAATTTTCTTATCCGGCCCTATTTTGATATAAGGCCTTAGGGGATCATTTTAATAGATAAAATCTGATATTTTAGAGAGAGGAGAGAGCTATTATAGAGAGAGAAGGAAGGGAACCAACATCTTCATATTTCAAATTCTTGCTCAAGTTTTGGAGATTCATGGGAGAAATTCACAAGATCTTCATCTAAAAGGTAATGTTCTACTCCCTAACCCTAAATATCAGAATTTCGACTGATAGTAGTCATGAGAAGTATGATTCTTAGGTATGGGAGTTGCTCATTGTACATGAATGTAACCAAAAGGGTGGTAGAGAGGTTATTGAACTAAAAGGAGTAAACTCTTGGTATTGAATTGGTTGTGGGGTAAAAGAAATCTTGTAGAATAACCTTGAAGTAAAATTTGCACACCTAGTGTTTGATGAAATGCTTAAATGAGGTGAACCCACGAATATCTTCCTAATTATGGTTACTTTTTTTATGTTTCTAAATAGATTAATGTTTCTAGGATTTTCGGAACATTGTAGTAATATAAGGAAAGCTCAAGAAAGGTATGTTGGCTAAACTAATCTCTTAGAATTAAATTGCATGATGTTCCCGTAAGTTTCAAGTATGGTTGGCTCAAAGTCCTTATTCCCATCTTCCGAGTTATTCTCAATAAATTCGATTGTCCCGAGTAAGCAAAGTGTTGAGAATTATGTATTCAACATGTGTTCTGAATGTTCCTATCACATTATGTTAACCTTAGGGAATGTGTTCAAGAATGATATGTGTATTAAAATGTTATGGCTTTGAGTCGTATTTCAAATGAAAGTCTATTATGCTTAACTTGCAAAGAATACTCCATGCGTCTAAAACTCCTATTGCTCGTATGTGTACTTAAGGCCTTGATTTCAAATGCTCATATTATTGATAATCTATAAAGATGCTTGAAAGTGAAAGAAGCGAGTTGGATATATAAAGTGTGGCTACCGTGCCAAGAATGAAAGTTATACTTGTGGCCAATGGTGCCAATTAAACGAAATGATGTGAGAAAGGTTAAGAAATGGGCCTTGATTCAATTGTTCCAAATTGACTTCGAAAATAGATTTGCCTAAAAGCTTATGTACTCAAATCGTTCCCAACTATGGTTGTTTCAACTAATGCTATGCATTGTAAGTATTTCCAACGTGCTTTGAGCTCTTATATATTCATGAGTTGAAATTGTGTATTGCCCTTTTGGGGAAAAGTATTTCAAGGATAAATGATGCATTACTCGTTTATGATTTTAACTTATGTTTTGATTGCCAATCATTGTACTCCATTTCTTGGAAAGAAATTGTAACACCCCGAAATATTTCGAAGTACTTAAGTACTATTAAGAAAGTTTATGTGCGCTGATTATATTATTTTGTGTGTAGACAATGTTCGAGGTGCATTAAGAATAGTTTATGATCTAATAATAGCCCCAAGGCTAAGTCTAGTTGAAACTTTTATGATGGGATAAAGTTTCAAGTGAGTTCGCACAAGACCTAAATTCAAACGAGCATACCTATCTTTATATGAAGAGTTATATGGTGCATTACATATCAAAAGGAAGGACTATGTGTATAGTTTCCAACTCTTCAAACCGTGCATTATTTGGACACACCTACAAGAAGTTATGACCAAATTACCAAAGGTTGGAAAAATATAATTTTGCGGTCTAATGTGCGACCGCAGAATCATTATGCGATCGCGAAAGTGCTTATGTGACCGCAAAACTGGTCGCAGAATGGACCAGTACGGCCCAGATTTTGGCACCAATTGTGCGGTGCATTTTGCGACCCGCATAGCCATTCTGCGGTCCATTATGCGACCGCAGTCCTGATTTCGGAGGATTAATTTTTCTATATTCATAACCCGACCCCATTTTGATAAATAGGCTTTGGGGCTTATTTTGGGGCAATTATCTGAGGTTTTTTAGAGACAAGTGAGAGTGTTATAGAGAGAGAAAGTAGATGAAGTTTTTTGTTCATCAAGATCTTGCCCAAGCTTTGAAATCCAACAAGGAAATCCCACAAGGTCTTCATCTAAGAGGTAAGGTTCCATACGCTAGTTTTCAATTACGAATTTGGGTAAAAGATGGTTGATTTGGAGTATAATTCTAGGGTATAAGAGTATTATTTATACATGCTTGTACTAATAAGGATTGTGGGAAGATTGTTGAGCTGAAAATGGAGTGAAGGAAATCTTGTAGAAGAACCTTGTAGTTAAATTTGCACACCTAGTGTTTGATAAAATGCTAAAATGAGCTGAGACCATGAATATCATCCTAATAATGGTTCAATTTTGTTATGTCTCAAAATATATTGGGATTGCTAGAATATTTGAAACGTTATAGTAATTTAAGGAAAGCTCAAAGCAAGGTATGTTGGCTAAACTAATCTCTTAGAATTGAATTCAATGATGTTCTCATAAGTTTCAAGTATGGTTGTCTCAAATTCCTTATTCTATGTTCTGAGTTGTTCCCAATAAATTCGATTGTCCCGAATAAGCAAAGTGTCGAGAATTAAGTATTCAAAACGTTTTTCGAATGTTCCTAACACATTATGTTATCCTTTGGGAATGTGTTCAAGAATGATATGTGTATTAAAATACTATGTCTTTGAGTTGTGTTTCAAATGAAAGTTATGATTCCAAATTGTGTGAGAAAACTCAATATGTTTAAGACTTTTAATTGCTCATATGTATACCTAAAAGCTTGATTGGAAATGTCTTACTGTTGATAACCTATAAATATAATTGGTAGTGAAATAAGTGAATTGGGATATAAAGTGTGGCCAATGTGCAAGAGTGAAAGTTAAACTTGTGGCCAATGGAGCCAATGGAATTAAAAGATGTGAAAGAAGTATGAAATGCGATGATTGATATCAACTGAAGTACTTAAGCTATATTAAGAAAGTTTATGTGCGCTAATTATATTATTTTGTATGCAGACAAGGACTATTATATGAATGATATCACTTGATCACTATAATATATGTATGAGGTGTATTAAGAATGGTTTATGGTCTAAGAAGAGCCCCAACGCTAAGTCAATTTGAAACGTTTATGATGGGATAAAGTTTCAAGTGAGTTCGCACAAGGCCTAACTTCAAATGATCATACCTATCTTGATATGTAGAGTTATATGGTGTATTACCTATCAAACGAAATATGTGTCTAGTTTTCAACGCTTTAAACCTTTCATCATTTGGACACATCAACAAGATGTTATGACTAAATTACCAAAGGCTGAAAAAATGTGATTATGCGGTTAGATGTTCGACCGCAGAATCATTATGCGATCGTGAAAGTGCTTCTGCGACCGCAAAACTGGTCACAGAATGGACCAGTACAACCCATGTTTTGGCAGTGACTTTGCGGTGCATTTTGCGACCCGCATAGCCATTCTGTGGTCCACTATGCGACTGCAGACCTGATTTCGAAGGGTTAATTTTTCTATTTTCATAACCCGACCCCATTTTGATAAATAGGCTTTGGGGCTTAATTTGGGGCAATTATCTGAGGTTCTTTTTGGAGAGAAGTGAGAGTGTTCTAGAGAGAGAAAGTAGATGAAGTGTTTTGTTCATCAAGATCTTTCCCAAGCTTTGAAATGCAACAAGAAAATCTCACAAGATCTTCATCTAAGAGGTAAGGTTCCATACCCTAGTTTTTAATTTCGAATTTGGGTAAAAGATGGTTAATTTGGAGTATGATTCTTGGGTATAAAAATATTATTTATACATGCTTGTACTAATAATGTTTGTGGGAAGATTGTTGAACTCAAATAAGTAAATATTGGGTTGTGGAGTAAAGGAAATCTCGTAGAACTTGTAGTTATATTTGCACACCTAGTGTTTGATAAAATGCTCAAATGAGCTGAGACCATGATTATCTTCCTAATAATGGTTCAATTTTATTATGTCGCAAAATAGATTGGGATTGCTAGAATTTTCGGAACGTTGTAGTAATTTAGGGAAACTCAAAGCAAGGTATGTTGGCTAAACTACTCTCTTAGAATTGAATGCAATGATGTTCTCACAAGTTTCAAGTATGATTGTCTCAAGTTCCTTATTCTATGTTCCGAGTTGATCCCAATAAATTCGATTGTCCCGAATAAGCAAAGTGTCGAGAATTAAGTATTCAAAACATGTTCCGAATGTTCCTAACACATTATGTTATCCTTTGGGAATGTGTTCAAGAATGATACGTGTATTAAAATATTTTGTCTTTGAGTTTTGTTTCAAATGAAGGTTATGATTCCAAATTATGTGAGAAAACTCAATATGTTTAAGACTCTTAATTGCTCATATGTGTACCTAAAGTCTTGATTGAAAATGTCTCACTGTTGATAACATATAAAGATGGTTGGAAGTGAAATAAGTGAATTGGGATATAAAGTGTGGCCAATGTGCAAGAGTGAAAATTATACTTGAGGCCAATTGTGCCAATGGAACTAAAAGATGTGAAACAAGTATGAAATGCGATGATTGATATAAGTGAAAGTTATACTTGTGGCCAATGGTGCTAATGAAATGAAATGATGTGAGAAAGGTTATAAAATGAGCCTTGATTCAACTATTCCGAATTGACTTTGAAAATAGAATTGCCTAAAAGCTTATAAACTCAAGTCATGCCTATATGTGGATGTTTTAACAGACACTATGATTTGTGAGTATTTTCAATGTGTTTTGCGTTCTTATATATTCGTGAGTGGAAATTGTGTATTGCCCTTTTTGGGGAAAATATGTCAAGAATAAATGGTGTGTTATTTGTTGATGATTTTAACTTGCGCATTAATTGCTAATTATTTTTCTCCATTTCTCGGAAAGAAATCTATTGTGCTTAAATTGTTCATTTCTAATGAACTTAAAGTTGTGATTTCCGGAATATTATATGTATGTTTATATTTATGATGATGATACACAAGAGGAAACAAATCAAAGTGTGGAATAACAAATATGGCCACCGTGCCTTGAATAAAGAATCTTGTGAATGGCCAAAAGTGCCAAGGAAATATTGTTGTTGTTATTGGTTGAAAATACTAGTGGCGATTTATGCAATGTGGAAGATGATGAGGTAAATACATTTGCACTTATGTTATTTTTGTTAATTATTCCCCTTATTTGGGATGAGATTGATGTGATAAAATTATTCCTCTTATTTGGAATGAGATTGATGTGATAAAATTATTCCTCTTAATTGGGATAAGATGGATTGATATAAAAGGGTTGATGTCTCGAATAAGACAGCCTAGCCTATCCGGTCGTGATCGGATACCATGCCGTACATATGGTGGTGATTGTGCTGGAAATTATAATTGAAATTGTGATTTTGGTTGATGTTATCAAATAAGACAGCCTAAACGATCGAGTCGTGATCGGACTCTGTCCTAGATTCATGGTGGTATATTTGCACAGAGATTGTGATTGACATTGTGGTTGATGTCTTCAAATAAGATGGCCTAGACGATTGGGTTGCAATCGGACTCCGTGCTAAAAGTACGGTGGTATTGGTATTGATAGTGATTGTGGTTGATGTCTCTAATGAGATAGCCTAGCCGATCGGGTCGTGATCGGACTCCGTGCTAAAAGTACGGTGGTATTGTTATTGTGAATATTGGTATTGTGAACTGTGGTATTGGTATTGTGAATATTGGTAGTGTAAAAGGTGAAATTGTGAACAGTGATATATCGGTGCTAAAGATCTCCTAACAAAAAATAATATTATCATCATATTTTGATTATCACTTCACAATGTTATCTTCATATTTTTAAAATTATTATGTTTTAACTTAGCCTTTGAATATCATTGTTTGTTGATTGTTGTTTCCATGGTTTTTCCTTTCTTAAATTGGCATTCTATTTTGAAAGAGGACAGTTAGAGTTACATACTAGTACTATTCCATATGTACTAGCATTCCTTTTGCTGGGGGCTCTCCATCTTCAATGGATGCAGGTGATTCAGCAGCGGGAAACTTTGGTCCTCGTTAGCAATTACTCCCTATTCAGCAGGTTTTGGTGAGCCATACTCTATTCCGGGCCCGATATCACTTGATGTTACACTTTGTGTCTTGAGGTATAGCCGGGGCCTTGTTGCCTGCACTTTCATACTATTCTTTTGTCATATTGGGAGGCTCCGTAGACAGGTTGTGGGTGGTGTATGATGTCGGGAATTGAACTTGAAATGTTGCTATTTGGAAAACATGTTTTTCATTATATCTATAAACTTGTAATACTTTGGAAATTATGAATGAAGTTGCTAATAGAATGAAATGGGAGTTGTTAATAAAATATTTTCAGTGTTTGATTAATGGAGTGCATCTCCTCTTTATTCATGGATGAGTCTGGGTAGAAGGAAAACTAATAGGCTTGCTAGGTCGGGTTCACTCGGTTGAGCACTGGTCGCGCTCCCCAAGTTTGGGGCGTGACAGATATCCATTGTGTTTCAAGTCTTTATTACTAATGAACCAAAAGTTGTGATTTTCGGAGTAATATATTTGTTGATATTTATGATGATGATCCATGAACGGAAAGAAATTAAAGTGTAGAATATGAAATACGGCCATTTTGCCATGAATGAAGAATCATATGTATGGCCAAGAGAACCAATGAAATAATGATGTTGTAAGTGGTTGAAAATGCCAATAAGGCTATAAATGTTGTGAAACGTTATGAGGTAAATGCAATTGTATTTCTATTTCCCTTGTATGAAAATCAAAAAAATGTTATTTTTCGAAAGTATCGTTAGTCACCGAGGAAGGGTAGGTTGACATAACCTAACCCCAGAATACACATCCACCCGCAAACATTAGGGTCAGTCGGTAAGTCCGTTTTGTGTAGAGATTGTGATTATGAATACACTTCCACCCGCATACATTGGGGTTAGGCGACAGGGCCGCTTTGTATAGAGATTGTGACTGTGAATACACCTCCACCCGCATGCATTGGGTGAGGTGGCAAGGCCATTTTGTGTAGTTATTTTGATTGTGAATACACCTCCACCCGCATACATTGGGGTGATGAGACAGGGCCGCTTTGTGTAGAGTTGTGTTATTGTGATTACACCTCCACCTGCATACATTGGGGTGAGGCGGCAAGGCCACTTTATGTAGAGTTGTGGTGTTATGATTACACCTCTACCCGCATACATTGAAGCGAGGCGGTAGGGCCACTTTGTGTAGAGTCTATGGTAATGTGGTTGCACCTGCATCCGCATACATTAGGTCGAGGTGGCAGGGCAGCTTTGTGTAAAGATGGTTACAGAGGATCCCCGACTTATAATTTAAAAAATGTTGTTGGAAGCTCTTGATAAATTTGCTTTGTCTTTAACGGCTATCTAAACCCTTTATTTGTTACAATGATTTATCATATCCATGTTGTATTTCCATGTCCTTTCATAGGTGTTTGGTTTTCATACTAGTACTATTCCACATCTTCTAATGTCCCTTTTGCTATCTTCAATGGATGCAGGTGGTTCATCAGTGGGCAGCTTTGGTCCTCGTTAGCAGTCACTCTCAATTCAGCAGATTTTGATGAGCCCTACACTGTTCTGGGCCTTGTGTCATTTGACGTTGTATTTTGAGCTTTGAGGTATAGTCGGGGCCTTGTCGCCGGAACTTCCATTCTCCTCTTCAGTTGTACTTAGAGGTTCTGTAGATAGATTGTGGGTGGTGTTTGATGTTGGGTAATGAACTAGAAGTGTTGGTATGTGGAAAACATGTTTTTCATCATATCTATAAACTTGTAATATTTTAAAAGACGTAAATTAATATACTTTAGTAATGGAAAAAGAATGTGGAACACTTGAATCTTCTCATATCTATTACTTGTACTGATTCTTATATTGTTAATGGGCAATGTTGGGTAGAAGGCATCTTGCAGGCTTGCTTAACCGGGGTATCTCGGTTGAGCGCCGGTCATGCTCCCCGAGGTCGGGGCTTAAACAATATGGTATCAGAGCTTAAGGTTTTAAAGTGTCCTAGGATGTCTCGAAGCCGTGTGTAGTAGAGCCCTTCTTATCGGTGTGTTGTCGACCACATCTATAATAAGGAGGCTACTTGGACATTTAGGAATTCCACCCTTCTTTAATACTCTAGATCGTGTGATAGAGCTCAATATAGGAAGTTAATTTCCTCGTCATATCTCATTTTCCAGATGAGTAATCCACGAGTTTGAAGCAGTGATGAGGGAATGACCCCACCATTGAATTTGGGGGAGAATGCACAAGAGTTCGTTCATCGTTGGGAGAATGTGTCGAGCCGTGGAGGGATTGGAAGAACTTGTTGCTAAGGGAAGTATACCTTTTCCTATCAATGTCACCGCACCACTGGATCATATGGTGAGAGTACCTAAGAAATGAAAGAGGGTTGTTGGTACTAATGAACTAGATTGATTGATTTGCAAGAAGCGTCACTTGGGGAGATGTTGGATGACTCTTGAAATATACTATGGTTGTGGAAAGAGGGGGCACAGGAAGAACAAATGCCCTATGTGGGGTACACATAGCTCAATTTTCCCGATATACGGGCGAGAACATTTGGCGTCGAATTGTGAGTATGCTGAGGAGCGTGTTAGGGGTGGTAGATCTGGGAAATTCCAAAAGCCCATACAGCGAGCTGGTACAGAGATTGTTAATCTCGTCATGGGGTCTTGGATGAAGGATAAGGGGGATGCTTATGATGTATGTAAAAAGGGTAAATATCATGTCAGTAGGGCATGTCAGTTTAGTGAACCTCATCCTCGTTGCATGAAGTGTGGGAGATGTCATTCGGGGATATGTCACTATGGTACTAATATATGTTAGGGATGTGGAGTTGAGGGGCATCAGTTAAGGCACTGCCCGGTCAACCTAAAGTCACCAACTAAGTTACTCCCTAGTATATCATTCTGAACACCACATGCTTTTCCTTGTTGTATATGTACATCTATATTGAGTGCCTGCATAAGTACGATCTTAACGAGAATCTGAATCACCAAACATTGCATGAATCTACTATTTGAACGAGACACATTATTCGTGAAGCTTTTTTATCCCAATTAACTTACTTATAACCTCTTGTGGGATTGAGCTCTATAATTATGCCCTTGAATTGAGTTATAACCCTAGGCTAATACTTCTCACTTGCTTCCCTAATATTCTCAACAAGGGCCTAAACCTGATGAATTTCTTACAGAACCTTTTGATTCAAATGGTGAAGTAGCCTAGTGTTGAGATCCTTCTTGAGCCACTCTTTCTCTCTCCGGTGTAAGTGGCTCTTATGGTTTGAACAGTCACTTTACTCCTTTGTGAATATTATCATAAACCCTCTTCACTATCTAGTAACATGAGAGCATATCTCAACACCTATCATATGTGTACATGTCAATTGAAATGGTCACTTGTCTGTATAAAGTTTCTAGGAAATTTGAGGTTCCCACGAATTTGTCCCCAGAAAAGCTTGTGTTCGTCATCGCAGTATAACTTTCATGTCCACATATATCATGCCTCAGTGAGTAACACACTTTGTTCCTAGTATTGTAATTACCCATTATGCGGCCTGGTATTGCAGTTTGAGAGTTATTAAGGCAGAAACATGTCAAAGAAGAAGCATCATCCCATGATCAAACATATTGGTTAGGAAATGTTATGGTCATATTCATGCTAGCACATCTTAGGGTAGTTGTTGAAGGTTTCCAAAGATTTAGTTTGGGGGTTCCGTATAGAGATTTAGAGTTGCAGAAAGTGAACGGGTTATTCTCAAGCTTTTCTCCATGAATATATCGGGTGAGTTGTTAATAAAGTTAAAGTATGTGTAGTCACATTAGACCTTATGAAATCTTGAATGAAATAGGCCAAACTATGAGTATGATGTTTTCCCATCGTTGTCCTCCATGCACCCGATGCGTCATGTATCTAGGTTCCACAAGGTTAATAGAAATCCTTTGTCTATTGTTCTGGTGGAAAGTATTGAAGGTGAAGTTAATGGGTAATTTTCTTATAAGAGGTACTTAATTTTCATCCTTGTTAGATAAGTTCAGAAGTTGAGATTGCCTCCATTAATGTGCTATGGCAAAGTCTGTGAGTCGAGGGGGTCACCTCAAAGGCCGAGAGTGTTGTGGAAAGAAAGTATTCTCAGTTGTTTATATAGCCAGATAGTTGTGGTTCGAAAGGGACTTTCTATGTGTTATGATTTAAATGTGTGCAGTTCATGTCCGTATACCACTTTTGATAATATAATACTTGTAATGCTGAGATTAGTGTTGATATTTATATATTGTGATGCTTTGACGAGTTGTGGATGTGTTGTTATGGTGGTTTTGGTGATTCTCTAGCAGGTGGATAGGCCCAATTACAGGAAAAAATCTATCAAAATTTCTGAAAATTGTGGTAGTTAATGCAAATTTGGGAGCTTGAGATGTGTGAAAGAAGAGGCTAGTTATGTTGGGTGTGCTGGGCGGACTCTTCTATTCATTCGGGGACGAATGATCCTAAGTGGGGGAGAATGTAAGGCCCCGTAATATGTTACCTAGAACCCCAGATTTCGTGGTGCCGAAGTAAGCTAATGTGTTCGAAGATTTTAGAAAATGAGTCATGGTACGGGTTTTTTGGGTTGTACAATGCATAGTGGACTGGGTAAAAGAAATTGCAGAAAATGACAATTCTGTTGTCCATTATGCTATAATGGATTTGTTCTGCTGACCACGAAATGACGAAATAATGAACCAGAAGCAACTCAAATTTTGAAAACTATTTTTGCTGGCCACATAATGATTTTGCTGGCCGCATAATGATTAAGCTATTGTGAAATTACATCACGGGATGGATCAGACCCAACCCAGAATTTGAAAATAATTTTGTGGCCATTCTGTTGGCCGTATAATCATTCTGTTATCGCAGAATTGCATCGCGGAATCGACATACCATTTTGTGGCCATTCTGCTGGCCACATATTGATTCTGCTGCCCACATAACGATTCTGCTACCACATAATTGGACCATATAATTGACTTCGGGGGTCATTTTTGGAAATTTTCTTCTCCGACCCTAATTTGATATAAGGCCTTAGGGGTCATTTTACTAGATAATATCTGATATTTTAGAGAGGGGAGAGAGCTATTCTAGAGAGAAAGAAGGGCACCAACATCTTCATGCTTCAAATTCTCTCTCAAGTTTTGGAAATTCATGGGAGAAATTCACAAGATCCTCATCTAATAGGTAAGGTTCTTCTCCCTAACCCTAAATTCGGAATTTGGACTGAAAGTAGTCATGAGAAGTATGATTCTTAGGTGTGGGAGTTGCTCTTTGTACATGAATGTAACCATAAGGGTGCTAGGGAGGTTATTGAACTAAAAGGAGTAAACTGTTGGTATTGAATTAATTGTGGGGTGAAAGAAATCTTGTAGAAGAACCTTGTAGTACAATTTGCACACCTAGTGTTTGATGAAATGCTTAAATGAGTTGAACCCATGAATATCTTCCTAATTATGGTTAACTTTTGTTATGTTTCTATATAGATTGAAGTTTCTAGTATTTCCGGAGCATTGTAGTAATGTAAGATAAGCTCAAGAAAGGTATGTTGTCTAAACTACTCTCTTAGAATTGAATTCCATGATGTTCCCGTAAGTTTCAAGTATGGTTGGCTCAAATTCCTTATTCCTATGTTCTGAGTTGTTCCCAATATATTCGATTGTCCCGAGTAAGCAAAGTGTGGAGAATTATGTATTAAAATGTGTTCTAAATATTCCTATCACATTATGTTATCCTTCGGGCATGTGTTCAAGAATGATATGTTTATTAAAATGTTATGGCTTTGAGTGGTGTTTCATGCCTAGATAAAATCACATGACAAGGAATCAAGGAAGGAAAAGTTTCCTCAAGCCATATAGCCTCTCAAAGATAGGTACAGACGACTCTGTACCGATCCGCAAGACTCTAATAGGCTTGCTCATGACTCGTGAGACCTATGCAACCTAGTGCTTTGATACTAACTTTTCACGACCCAAAATCCCACTGAAGTTGTGATGGCTCCTAACATTGATTGCTAGAAAGCCAACAACAAATATGCGGAAATAAGTTTAACAATAAGAAGAAATAATCTCAAGTGGCGAGATGGTATAAATAATTGAAGTTTAAATGTCATTATAACTGAAATCCACCCCAAAACCTAGTGTCACCGAGTGCATGAGCTCTATAGAATACTAAATACAAAGTCTGAACAAAATACAATACTGTTTGGAAGACTAAACGATAAGAACATAAGATAACAAGGAGGACTCCAAGGCATGTGAACAAAATTGCATTGCTACCTCGAAACCCCCAAGCAAATCAGGATACAGCTCATTGGCAACTGTTCCTATCAGCAATAGCTGAATTTGCACATGAAGTGCAGAGTGTAGTATGAGTAAAACTGACCTAGTACTAAATAAGTAGCAAACCTAACCTCGGGCTGAAAGTAGTGAAGAGCTAAGCAAGGTCCGATGCTCACTTTCCACAGTCAACCACAAATAATAACAATTGAATAATAGCATATAAAGAAAAATAGGTCAAATAATAACAGGCTCAGCTTAGCAAAAGAGAGTGAGATATATGCATGCTTTTTGAATAATACAATAAAGACATCAACTCTTCCACATAATTCACTTAGACATGGATTTAACAAGATATAATTATAATATAAAGCTCTAAACATCAAGTAGGGACATCAAATACCAACTATGATGAGTAATAATACAACTCTATGCATGTATGTCAGTTGTACGTGCTAAATCAATAATGAATCACAACTTAAGTATCATATATACATAATCTCAGCATATTCATAGTGCTTGGCACAATGACCCAGAATCATACTCTAAGCACTCTCCCGGTGCATGGAAAAATGCCCATGGACCATCACACATAAATGCGCGCGCGCACAGACACACACACACACACAGCAATTTACGGGTGCTTGACACAAGTCCCTCTCCAAGCACATATATGACTCGTGTGCCTACAATACAGGTTATTACCTAACTCCGGAGGGTCGGGTCCTAGCCTAAGCACTAATAGGATCTAAGTCAACAATCAATATTAATCAACCCAATATGGGGCCTGGCGCACGCGTCACCTTAATATCAGTAACACTCATCCCAACATGGTGCCTGGCACACGCGTCACCTCACTATCAATACTAACATGACTCTATGGCCTAGGATCAGTCATCAATCTGCTCAAGTCTCCATATGCCAACATCTCACAGAAACATAATTCAATATACCACAAGGAATATACCAACGTGCCATAATTCAGCTCAAACTTGTGTCACGCAAAAGGACACAAACAATATGTGAGATAACATATAAAAAGTGCATAGGGATAAAGATATAACATGTGGATATAATATCATGAGTATGACTACGGCTAAGGCAAATAGCTCAATATAGTAAAAACAAATCCCTATCATGTCTCAAACAAATAAGCAAATAACCTAAATATGATTCCTAGCATGAATAATAGCTCACATAGTCAGACAAATGGAGAAAATATGATATCAAAGAAGCATGACTCGTCACCTTACATATACGTCACCCCAACGCATAACAAAATATCATAGCCAATGGGGAAATTACCATCAAACCAAGTTTAGGCAAGATACTTATCTCATCCGAGCAAGTCTTCAACCTCGAATCACATGAAATCTTGACCTATCCCTCCAATCGCGCAAATCCAAGCCAAAAATCATACAAGGAAATCAATAATGCCATAGGAAGCGATCCTAATCTATAAAGTTTCGTCTTTGAAGAAATTTTCAAAAGTCAACAAAAATCAACTCGGACTCAGTTGACCGAAATCCAAAATCAATACCAAATTCCGATGACCCATACCCTGCCAAGTCTGAATATAAGATTAGTTTCCAAAATCGAGTCCAAATTGGTACTCAAATCTCTAAAATACGCTCTCTTAAAGTGTATGAAAAAAACCCAAAATATCTTCCTTAGATTCACAAATCAAATGCTAAAATTGAAGATAAAAGCNGGGAGAGAGCTATTCTAGAGAGAAAGAAGGGCACCAACATCTTCATGCTTCAAATTCTCTCTCAAGTTTTGGAAATTCATGGGAGAAATTCACAAGATCCTCATCTAATAGGTAAGGTTCTTCTCCCTAACCCTAAATTCGGAATTTGGACTGAAAGTAGTCATGAGAAGTATGATTCTTAGGTGTGGGAGTTGCTCTTTGTACATGAATGTAACCATAAGGGTGCTAGGGAGGTTATTGAACTAAAAGGAGTAAACTGTTGGTATTGAATTAATTGTGGGGTGAAAGAAATCTTGTAGAAGAACCTTGTAGTACAATTTGCACACCTAGTGTTTGATGAAATGCTTAAATGAGTTGAACCCATGAATATCTTCCTAATTATGGTTAACTTTTGTTATGTTTCTATATAGATTGAAGTTTCTAGTATTTCCGGAGCATTGTAGTAATGTAAGATAAGCTCAAGAAAGGTATGTTGTCTAAACTACTCTCTTAGAATTGAATTCCATGATGTTCCCGTAAGTTTCAAG
>AWOL01S0062753.1:0-28902 GCA_000715115.1 Nicotiana otophora
TTTGATGGTATCTGCCAGACCCATCGCATCAAGATGAATTTCGGCATCAAACACCCAAGACATATAGTTTTTGCCCGATATATCCAGGGCTACAAACTCAAGTTTAGAAAGATTTGACATTATTTAAAAAAAGAAAGTTCGTACCTCTTGATACTTTCAAAGTATTTTCTCGAGATGGTAGAGTCTCATGCTGATAACGTGTTATGAAATAAAGACAGTAAAGTAAAGACAAGTATAGAGAGAAACTGATATATTATTCAAACTGTAAACTTATGTACATAATGAACTGAATTCTCCTCTATTTATAGAAGAAAGGAAGCTCCTGTGTAAGCTGCTACTGCAAGCTGCTGTGTAAGCTGCTACTGCAAGCTGCAACTGCAAGCTGCTGCTGCAAGCTGCTTATAAGCTGCTACTTTAAGCTGTTGTGCCACATATAGATAATCTTCTACCATGAGTAATATTTATTCATAACGGAGTACCGAAAGGACTTCTTCAGGAGGCTTATTTCCAATGGAGTACTAAATAGATAAACATATTTACGGCGGAGCCTCATATGGATAAGTTTCTTCAGGAAGCTTATTTACAACGGAATACTAAATAAACATCCATAATATAATATATTTATAACACTTTAAACATATTTAGGCTTAAAAGCAAATTTCAGTTTCCTCTTTGAAATGATAAAAGTGTAGCATATTTGTATTAGAAATAAATTCAGCACATGGATCTATGCCACAACGATAGGTGTCATGGAAGTTAAAAGAGAAAAAAAAAGAATGATGCAATTAGAAGATAAAAGCAACACCCTCGGGGTTATTAGTGGGAACATGGTGCGTGTTAGCCTCGATGTTGATCACAATAGAACGATCACGACACTAATAACTGCGAATAAGGAAAGGATCCGTCGAATCTCAGATGATATGTGATTTACTACCGTTATCTCAATCGTTATAAATCAATCATCTAACGGGCAATTAATACAATAAATAGTAATACTATTTAGACATCTTTTCCATAACTTGCAAGTTGTATCCCCATGGAAAATTCTACTGAGTCATATTGTCAAATGTCAATTACAAGACTCTCTTACTATTCTTTGTTGTTAAAAGAATTATTCTTTCCTTCCAAAGAAAACTACGATCATGAATAAGATTTTTATTTCCTTATTGTCTCAGTTTAATTATTCCTTTTTTTGCATCAATTATATTTAGAAAAGTGAAGTAGATTGATTGTTAGAAACCCAAATTTATTTTATATAATTGCGTTGACTTCAAATACTATTTTTTTTTGATTAAACAATATATAAGTCTTATACTAATAATATTTCAAGAATATTTTATTTTCAACATACTATAATTTAACAAAGTAGGCAATTCAAAATTTTGTATTTCATCCATTCAAAAAGAATGGCCGAAGCCCGAATGCTAATACAAGACAACACTTCTAATTTTGTAACGTGAATTCCAAATCGATTTCTTACTTCTCTGTTTTAAAATAAAATTAATAGCTTCTATTTTCAAACTTACATGAAGACTTAAAATTCATTTTTTTTACAATTAGAAATAATTGAAAATTTTGAACCAAATATGAGAGAAATAAACTTTTTTTTTATATATTATTAATATCATATAAAATGAAACAGATGGAACGCTAAAAAAGAGAATCCTATACAAGTGATTGTTGATAGCTAAAATACAAGTGGTTATTGATAGGTAAGGCCTCATTAAATAGGACCCACTACTCAAATTGTTGTCCTCCACTATGTACATGTTCAATGAATTTGATGAAGTCAAGAAGCTTCGCGTTACTAAATTAATAAATGCATGATATGTCTTTTATATATTTTTATTACTTAAGAATATAGTAAACGTGATTATTGAACCAATAAAATATATCATTATGTGGAACCAATAAACTCGCAACTCACTTTGTTGTCTCCAATCATGAAATCTATCAATATTGTTTAAAAAACTATACGTTATATCAAATCAATAAATACATGAAATATATATTATTTAATTATAATGATAAAAGTGGTTTTGATTAGGTAAAGTGTATCATTATATGGGACCCACAACTCAATTTGTTGCTACGACCAAGAATTTTAAAAGGTGCATTACGTCAAATCAATAAATATAAGATATATTTTTATATATACTTTTGTTACTTAATTTTAATGGTAAAGTGGTTGTTGATAAGGTAAGTGTACCATTATTTGGAATTCACAACTTAATTTGTTAGGCACACTATACACAAGTCTAAGGAATTTGAAAAATTTTTATATCAAATCAATAAATACAAAACATATTCTTTATACGTATTTTTATTACTTAACTAATATAAGGGTAAAAGTAGTTGTTCATTAGGTAAATGTACCATTATATGGAATCCACAACTCAAGTTGTTGCCCCACTATATACAGATCTTAAAGGAATTTGAAAAGTCATGTAATGCATGATCAATAAATATATTTTCTATACAATAATTTTATTAATTATAATAATAAAAATGGTTATTGATTAGGTAAAATACTATTATATGGAACCCACTATGCACATGTCCAACAAAGTTTGATAATAAAAATATAAGAGCATGTAATCCTATCTTATATCAAATCAATAAATAAATGATATATTTTTTTTTTGTTTTTTATATACTCTATCTGTTTCAATTTATGTAAACTTATTTGACCGGTACGAAATTTAAGAAAAAAAAGAATACTTTTGAATCTATTGTGTAAAATGAGGCGCATTTATTTTGTCTGCCTATAAATTATTAGCTAATGGTAAATTGTTTTCAAAACATGAAAAATAATCATTCTTTTTTATACGAATTTTAAAAATAAAATAAGTTCATATAAATTGAAACGTTTGAAAAATATACCAATATAATGTATAGCAGCGTAGGAGCTAATTCAAATAGAAGTGAGAATAATACGATTCATTTTCGACCCTTGGAAAAAAGATCACATACTTCGAAATATTTCCCTTTTAACACGAAAAGTTTTCAGTTGCCCTCCAATTGGATTTTAATTACAGATTTGGCGCTAAACTCTTGGAAATTCTTTATTTTCTGTCACTTTTCTGATTTCGAGAATTTGTTTTGTCCAAATTATTTACATACTTCTTCCTATTCACTTTAATTAATTTTTTTTGGTTGTTTTGACACATATTAAAGAATTTATCTTTTAGCATTAATTAACAATAAAATTGACCATATTAACCTTAATTTGTTAATTGAAAACATAACAAATAATTCTATGCTTTTTATTCCAAGGGCGACTTTGAAAAAAAAAATTAATTCTTTCTTGATATCTGAAAAAATCAAAAATTATAAACCACAAAAAAGTCAAAAAATTAATTAAAGTGGACTGGAGGGGAGTATGTAACTAATAAAGTGGCCAAATGGACGAAAAAGTCACAAAACTTAAGTTTCAACGGTGCGGAAAATGATTTATAGTATGGTTGACCAAGTTTTTTGTTTGGCAAAAAGTTTTTTTTTTTTTTTTATAAAAAGTATTTTTTTTCAAAGTCAATGTGGCTTAACCAAACTTTTAAAGGAATTGTTTTTTTTTTTAATAGAAGCGGGAATAGTTTTTGAGAAGCAAAAAAATAATATTTTCTTTCCAAAATAATATTTTTTTAAAAATATTTTTGAAAAACTTACACTTAAAAATACTTTTTTTAAAATGATTGATCAAACATCAATTGCTGTTCAAAAGTATTTTTTTAAATTAACGAGACAAACACAAATTCTCACCAAAAGTATTTTTTTTAAAAATAATTTTGAAAAAAGTATTTTTTAAAAATAAGTTTTAGAAGCTTGCGAAACAGACTATTATGGAGAGACATCTTGAACTATATATACATTATTAAAGGTATTAAACAATAAATTCTTACTTGCAGATGCTAAACTTGTGCATAAATATTAGGTTTCTAGACTTTCTGATGCGAATTTAAATTTAATCGGGTTTTAAAACAGGATGAGAAACCAAAAAACCTTTTGACTTCCTGTACCAGTCAGTCAAAGTTTGACTTCTTGAAACATTCAACCATCGCATAAAATAAAAAAATAGATTAGCTTAGGCAGATTACTTAACCAAACCTTTTTTCTTGTTCTTTTTCATCCCTCTAATTTTTGAACAAATATCTCACCGCGTTTGAATAGTTTACAAGTATGTTCTTTTTAACAGTTCTTGTTCTTTAAGTATTTGAACTTTTTGATGAAAACATTCTCAATAGTCAATGACTCAATGCCCTTCTTCGTTATAAAAAGTTCTTGAAAAAACAAAGACATTACTCAGAAAAGTTTTTCCAAATTTCAGAATAGTTAAAAAAATATATTGCTCCCTCCGGTTCACTTTAAGTGATTTTTTGGCCCTTTTTATGTGGTCTACAATATTTAATTTTTTCAGATATCAAGAAAGAATTAATTTCTTTTTTCCACAGTTACCATTGGAGTAAAGAACATAGTAGTAGTTTGTTATATTTTCAATGAGCAAATTAAAGTTAATATGGTCAATTTCATTGTTAATTAATATTAAAAGATGAATTTCTTAATATATGTAAAAAAAACCAAAAAATCATTTAAAGTGAGTCGGAGGAAGAACTAAACTTAAGGTGGCATTTTCAATGAGCAAATTAAGATTAATATGATCAATTTCATTGTTAATTAATACTAAAATGTGAATTCTTTAATATATGTAAAAAAAACCAAAAAATCGCTTAAATTAGACCGGAGTAAGTATTAAACTTTAGGTGGCATTTACTTAAAAGTTTCGTGAAAGTGAGGTTACAAATTTCGTTTTTTAGTTGGCGATGTAAATTGCGGTGTCTGTCTAATTGCATTTTCGATAGTAACATATATTTTTCTGACCGCTAATTGAAACTCACCCACCGTTTTAAAAATACTCAAAAGTTGGTCATTTTAAAATTCAAAAATAATACGTATTTGGATATTAGTACACCAAGCTAGACTAAAATATGAATACCTTTAAAATTTCGAATATATCCCGAGCAACTCGAAATATAAGGACCACAGAGAGTTTTGTTGGAGTTTGTACAATCATGGTTTAAACTACAGGAAAGAAATCTTGGAGTTTGAACTGCAAAAAAAAAAAAAAAAAAAAAAAAAAAAAACAAACCTAAAAAAAAAAAAAAAGAAGTTCCTTCCCATTGTTTTTCACGAGATTGCTGGCTGCTAGGAGGTTATATATATTCAGTGCTTGCCATTGAATATAGTAATTGTTAAGATGTGAGAATGGATAAAGAGATAGAGCTCAGATTGAGCATCAATGGAAGAATCTAGAGTCGTCCATGAGAGAAGAGAGAGAGGGAGAAGAGGTCTGTACTTGGGAAATAAGTATTGTTCTATTAATCAGTGGAGCTCTATATACAGGTGAAGGGACTATCCACTAAGTGACAGCTTAAGACACATCTAAGCTAAGTCCTAACTAACTAAGTAACTGTGTGCATCACTAATTGAATACATTGAAAATACAGAAATACAAAGTACATAAATATACCCTATATTTCAATACACCACCTCAAGTTATAGGTGAAGACTTCACAACTAACTTGCGCATGACTGCAAAATGCTTGATCCCTGTTAAGGCCTTGGTAAGAATGTCAGCTAGTTGTTTATTTGGTAATGACATGATTCAAAGAGATTAGTCCATCTTGAAGTTTATCCCTCACAAAGTGACAATCNTTTTCTCATGAAATTTGAATGTCAAAGTCATGAAGTTTTCACTTTATTTATAATTTTGAACTCCAAAACTTAGGAGTTGGGATTGGCCTGTTTAAGCTCTAGCTGAATTATTTCTATGGCCCAATACATATGGGCTTGGCAAGGTCCAACATGATGAATTGCTAAATTCAATCACAAAAATTGCACCGGTTGTCCATTGAAGGGACTGGTCTATAAATATGGGATTTTTACCTTCTTATTAGGGTTGTTCAAAACCGAACCGAAATGTTAACCGAACCGAATCGATGGTTTATTGACTTATTGGTATCGGATTATCAGGGTAATGGATGGTGAACGAATTGAGATTTTATAATTAACAGTTTAACGATTTGGGGGCGGATTACTCAATTTTTTTAATCGGGTAAACCGTTAATCCGTTAATTTTTTTTTATATTTATACTTTTACCCCTATGTATATAAAGTACTATTGAAATCCTAAATGGCTAAATCCCTAATTTTTATTTTCTAATTTTCAATTGTCTGCAGGCACTAGAGGCAGAGAAGTCGTCAGTCTCGTCTCTCTCTTGAACTGAGAACTAAGAAGTCAAAAATCGAAATTTCAATGATTAATACGTGTATGTCTGTATGAGTAGTCTGATGGTATTAAAAATTTGGTTAATATGTATATGATAATATGAGTAGTCTTGAAGACTCTTCAATTAAAAATACTGTTTGGTTAGATCTTAGATGGTATTAAAAATTTGGTTAATATGTATATGATAATATGAGTAGTCTTGAAGACTCTTCAATTAAAAATACTGTTTGGTTAGATCTTAGATGGTATTAAAAATTTGGTTAATATGTATATGATAATATGAGTAGTCTTGAAGACTCTTCAATTAAAAATACTGTTTGGTTAGATCTTAGATGGTATTAAAAATTTGGTTAATATGTATATGATAATATGAGTAGTCTTGAAGACTCTTCAATTAAAAATACTGTTTGGTTAGATCTTAGATGGTATTAAAAATTTGGTTAATATGTATATGATAATATGAGTAGTCTTGAAGACTCTTCAATTAAAAATACTGTTTGGTTAGATCTTAGATGGTATTAAAAATTTGGTATTGATTTGAAACTATTTGGTATTGATTGAATGATTGTTCAAAAATTTTCTATTTGGTTTTACTGATAAGCCGCCCGATAATTGTTAATCTGATATCAATCCGCCCGTTGTCTTATTGGATGGCTAGCGGATTACTATATTTATAATCCGATAATCGTTAAGCCGAACCGTTAAGCGTAATTATCCGCCCGATAAGAACCCCTACTTCTTATACATTATCTAAAACCATATTACACCCTACTCAAGTTTCAATTTAATTACATGGTCATATACAATTTATCAAGTATATACAAATAATTTTTAAATGAGTATCCCTTTATATTAGGAATTGAATAAAGAATATCAGTTATTTTCTTATCCCTTTATACTTGCTCTCTCTCTCTCTCTCTCTCTCTCTCTCTCTCTCTCTCTCTCTCTCTCTCTCTCTCTCTCTCTCTCTCTCTCTCTCTCTCTCTCTCTCTCTCTCTCTCTCTCTCTCTCTCTCTCTCTCTCTCTCTCTCTCTCTCTCTCTCTCTCTCTCTCTCTCTCTCTCTCTCTCTCTCTCTCTCTCTCTCTCTCTCTCTCTCTCTCTCTCTCTCTCTCTCTCTCTCTCTCTCTCTCTCTCTCTCTCTCTCTCTCTCTCTCTCTCTCTCTCTCTCTCTCTCTCTCTCTCTCTCTCTCNACTCTCCTTCTATGTTTTTCCCCCCAACTTTTCTTCATTTGGCGTTCTCTGTTTTTTATGCTTTCTTGTTGTATATAGTTTTAATGAATTTCATCAATGGATTTCAATCATTTTAACGTAACAATTTCTTTTCATGTTGCACAATTGGTGTTCAAATTGAAATTGTCAATCAATAAATTTGGAAGTTGTTTGACTCTCCACCATTGAGAGCCATTAAAAAGATTTGAAGTTTTGAAATCAAATTTAGGTTTTCATAAATCATTATTTGTTTGGATTGGGTGTTGTTGCAAACAATTGAGAATATTGTTTGGAGTTTATATCTCAATTTTGAGGGTGTTTGGTAAAGATTAGACTTGATTTTGATTAAATTTCAGATTGAAACTCGAAGAAGAAGAAGAAGAAAAAGAAGAAGAAGAAGAAGAAGAAGAAGAAGAAGAAGAAGAAGACATGACATACAATATACTTACGAAATTGTAGTAAAGTTGTAGTATAATTGTATATAAATTATATTCCGTTGTAGTTATATATATTTTTTTATTTGAATGTTGTATGAAATTTGAAAAATAGGTGTATAATGTATGAATCCTTGTATAAAATTTATATTTAAGTCATCAATACTATCTTTTTACATAAAATTATTGATATGTATCAAAATTGTATCAAGAGAGAATTTTGATTAGAATTTTAGAGAGGAAGAAACAAATACCACATACAAAATATATACAAATCAGATACAAAAGACATATTATATAAAATTTGTATAAAAATTATATTTAAGTTGTATGATATTGTAGTTGTATTTAACTGGGTAGAAATAATATATGAAAGTTGTAGATTAGTTATAAATAAGTGTATATTGTATAGTTAGTTGTATGAAATTTATTTTTAGTATGTATAAAAGTTGTAGTTAAGTTATAAATAAGTTGTATATTGTATAATTAGTTGTATAAAATTTATTTTTAGCTTATATGATGTTGTAGATGTATCAAATTTGTATTAAATTTTTACGAAATTTATTTTTTAATTTGTATGTTGTTGTACCATATAATTTATCATCTCTATGCTCTACTTACGCTTCAACTCCAACTAATCTCGAGATCATTGATATATATGTCATATTTGCAATATTCACCACTGTTACAGAAGCTTTGAAAAAGGACATGGAGGATAGCACAAATCTGTTCCGAATTTTTGAGATGAACTAGGTGAAAAGGAAAAAGATAAGTCAATTAAGAAAAGTAAGGATTCTGCAATGAAAGAAACAATTTATATTCCTTAAGGAAAACCATGTTGGCAACTAAGGATTGCAAAATAATTCTGCAATTAAAAGGAATAGTTGATATGCCAACTATGAAAACAACGCAACATTCAGATGCGTACTTGGCAAGAAAGAATATTGCATTTAAAGTTCTGAATTATTTTCATATGAAGTATTGGCTTCATTGCCCACGGATTTTGGCTCTCAATTACGGGAATTTTGGGTGGAGAGAGACAAAGGGAAATTGAGGGGAGGAGAGAAAAGAAAAGAAAAGAAAAATGATGTAACTAAATCCCCTAATTTAATGCACTAATAATGAATTGAGAGCCTTTGAAGGTGAAATATATATAATTTGTAAGTAATCCTGTTTAAGGCGGGTAATATACAAAATTAGAACAATTTTGGTAAATAAGTTTCAAATATTGCATAGGAACGAAAAAATCCTTATAAATATTATTTTTGTTTTTTGTCTTTGTTGTAAAAAATAATTTTTTTCCCACCAAGAATACCATAATGCTTTAATATTGAAAGCTTTAAATTCTTTTTTGGGGTGAAAATTGAAAGTTAATAATTGATTATTGTTAAAATGCTTAAATATTTAGTTTTAAGATTAATTTAGTGATTTGCTTTAAATATCTAAAAACAACGTTATTGGTCCTTAGAAAATATTGGATAAGACAAAGTAAGTCCTTTTGATTTAGTGTTATTTGATCAAACTGCTGATTGTAAGCTTTTGTGTTAGTATTTGGAGGTTATGTTTCAAATTTGAGATCATTTGGAGCATATTTGAGTCGTTTGATCGAAATAGGAATTACAATTTCGAATAAAACTTTGTAAAATAACACAATTAAATTATGCCAATTAAATAAAATTTCAAATTATTGTGAACAATTGAACAAATAGAAAATTATTTCAATCCGGTAGAGTTTGTAAACAATTTAATAAATAGATCGAATACATATAACACAAAGTCATGCCAATATAGTAGAGTTTGAAGAACAATTAAACAATTATAAAGTCATGCCAATCAGGTAGAAACGATTAACAATTTAGGTATAGCAAATATACCTAAAATCTTACCAATCCGGTAGAAAATTAATCCATGACAAGCAATAAGTGTGCGTAGGATTGGAGGTCATTCTAAATATATTCAAAAAACGGGAAAATATTTAAAAGATCAGCTCCATATAGAATCATTCCTGTCAATCTGAGCTATGATTCAAATCAAACAACTGAAGCAAATTTGATGATGCCAGTTAATATAGCCGGCTATTCGGGTAAAAATCCCTTTAATTATTGTCTATACAAATTCAATTTTAACTTTGTTTGTCAACTTCAAAACTAAAATTTTATACGAAAAAAGTTGATAGAAAATACAAATGCTAATCAAAGAACAATTTGTTTGACTTTCTATAGTAATGAAGAGGATGTTGTGGTTATTATTGTTATACTAGGTGGATGGTGCCCGTATTTTGCACGGGCCTATTGTCACGATCCAATTTTCCCTCCGTTTAGGTATCGTGATGGCACCTAGTCTTAGGGACTAGGTAAGCCTAATATTTATTGAAACAACAACATTATTTAAATAACATCTAACAATTTTAAATAGAAATCTCTTAAAATTTACAATTCCCAAAACTGGTAGTATAAGTCATAAGCTCTACAAAGTGTTTGCTAGAAAACTTATAAATACAACTGTTCAGAAATAAGAATAAACAGTGCAAAATAAAAGCTTGAAGGTGATTATGAAGCCTGCGAACGCAACAACAGGTTTACCTTGAGTCTCCACAGCAACGACCCGCACAACTCTGACGAAAATATACCTGGATCTGCACTAAAATGTGCAGAAGTATAGAATGAGCACACCACAATGAGGCCCAATAAGTATCAAGACTAACGTCGGTGGAGTAGTGGCGAGGAACAGACAAGACACCCATTGGTCTAATAAACTGAACAAGTATAGTATATGAACAACAGAAATATTATATCTACATAAAGACTATGCAATATGGCTCACAATACAGTAATGACAATAAGAAAGTAAATAACAAGTATTAGTGGAATACCATAAAAATAACACAGAAAGGTGAATGGAACATAACCTAAATTCGGAATCACAAATACAGTAAGGACAAGTAATAACTCAGCAACTACAACCGCTTTTACGTCAGGTTTTAGTCATCAATTCCACGAACCTCGGACAAATCACAACTCACAGGTCTCAATACCTGAACTCTAACACTTGGCATCTTGTGCCCTCATTACACCTCATAACCGCACTGACGACTCGCGTGCCAAATAGAGTCATTCTCACATAAAAGACAGATAAGCAAGGGTGTACATCTATACTCAACAATATCAAGAAAACCTCTTATCCGATAAAAGTACTTAACTACGTGTATGCTTGTGCCAGTGTCCTAACATAGTTCATGCCAGCTAGTGAGCATAAGGGAAAAGAAGGACATCACGTAGAATATTTTCTCACAACTTTTACAAGATAAAACTCACACAGGTAAGTGTACCACTACACAAATATCAACAACAAGAATGCCCCCAGGCCATCCCAATCATCACAAATCAATCCCTGGCATATCCCACTTTGTCTCGCCACGTGTGCAATAGTAAAGTAAATGCTCGCCTTGTCTCGCCACACGTGCATAATAATGTTCCCACCTTGTCTTGCCACATGCGCAACCCACATATATATATATATATATATATATATATATATCCCGCCTTGTCACGCTGCATGTGCAAATATCTATAGTAACAATAGCATGGCAGAAACCTCGTGCAACCCCATAACAAAGAGATGTCAACAAAGGGCACTCCCGAAATATCGTATCGTAATCTCAAAAGTAAATGCTCAACAAGGGATCTTCCGAGGTATCGCCTCGTAGTCCCAAAAGTAAATATGCAAGACATGGGGATCTCCCGAGGTACCGCCTCGTAGTCCCAAAGTAAATATGCAAGATAGGGGGATCTCCCGAGGCACCGCCTCGTAGTCCCAAAGTAAATACGCAAGAACAACAAGTACAACAACAACAATAATACTAATACAAGGGTACGACAAATAAGTCAACTCAGAAATTTCAAAACTCAAAGGAACAAAGGAATTAATTCACGAGGAGTGGCCACAATAGAGAGTGCTAGTCATAATAAGAACAGCTCAACAAAAAAGGAAATATTATGTAACAACGGTCCATAATGTACGGTTTGACAACGAGGGAGCTAACACAAGGCGAATAATTCCAAATAAGGACAAGTCAATTAAAATGTAGGATATCTAACTTCTTTTAAGGTTGACAATTAAGAAAGAGATACAACAAATTCAATTAGGGATAAGCAGCAGAAAGATAATCATAGCCTCAATTAAGGATGAACAATTACAAAAGAGGTAATTATAACTTCAAATAAAGATAAGAAGTTAGGGAAAAGATAACATGGCAATAGAAGAGATAACCAAAATAACTTCAAAGCACAAATAAAACTCATAAGAAACTATTCCGGACCATAAAGCCTCAATCTTTATCAAAATTTAAAAATCGGTCCGAAAGTCGACCCCTGCACCCACACCTCGGAACCCGACAAATTTACAAAACCCGAACACCCATTCCGATACGAGTTCAACCATACTAAAATTATCAAATTCCGATACCGATTCGTCCCTCAAATCATGATTTTTCATTTTGAAAATTTTCTTCAAAAATTCCCATTTTCCTCGACTCAAAACACAAATTAAATGATAAAAATAAAGATAAAATCATGGAATATAATAATTTCTAGGTGAAGAACACTTACCCAATCGATTTGCTTGAAAAACTCACAAAGAATCGCTCAAAACCGAGCTCTAGAACTCCAAAAAATGGTGAAAATGGCAAACCCTCGGAATAGAGTACTATTTATTATACCCAAGTCTTAAAGCATCGCGAACGCGGCAGGGTAATCGCGTTCGCGAAGAAGAAAAGTGAAGGCTGCCAGAAGACCCTTCGCGAACGCGAGTAAAGGGACGTAAACGCGAAGCACAAGGGACAGGAATCTAACGCGAAGAGGACACGCGAACGCGAAGGGTAAATGATCACCATCGCTCATGGCGTCGTTTCTACTACGCGAACGCGGAAGGAAGGATGCGGACGCGAAGAAGGAAAAAGGTAGACCTTCTCAAACGCGAGAGCTTGAACGCGAACGCTAACGCGAACGCGAACATGAAGAGAAAATATTTCATCATCCAAAATAATACTACGCAAACGCGAGAGCACGGATGCGAACACGATGAAGGAAACCAGATGACAGAAAATAACAGTTCAAAATAGGAGGAAATGACCTGTAGACCATCCGAAATACATCCGAGGCCCCCGGGACCCCGTCTAAACATACCAACAAGTTCCATAACCTAACACGGACTCGTTCGGGGTCTCAAATCACATCAAACAACACCGAAAATACAAATCGCACCACGAATCAAACTTATGAACTTCCAAAACTTCCAACTTTAAAAACTCGTGTCGAAACCAATCAAACCAACCCGGAATGATGTCAAATTTTGCAGGCAAGTCCCAAATAACATAACGGAGCTGTTCCAACTCTCGGAATCGCATTTCGACCCCGATATCAAAAAGTCCACTTCCGGTCAAAATCTCCAAAATTTTGACTTTCGCCATTTCAAGCTTAAATCAGCTACAAACCTCAAATTCACAGTCCGGACACCCTTCTAAGTCAAAAATCACCCTACGGAGCTAATGGAACCGACGAAACTCCATTCCGGAGTCGTCTTCACACAGTTCCGACTACGGTCAAAATCCTAAGACTTAAGCTTCCGTTTTAGGGACCAAGTGTCCCAAATCACTCCGAATCATCCGGTAACTAAATTCAACCATGCACGTAAGTCAATACACATAATACAAAGCTGCTCAGGGCCTTATGCCGGCCAGGCCTATGCCCGGCATAGTTTTTGTTGTTTGTGTCATTTGCATGTATTACACATACCTTTGAAAAGATTTATGATTACGAATGTGATGCATCCCTTTTGAAAGTTGACTGTTCCATAAACCTTCGCTATCATATGCCTTCTTTTCTGTAGTATTTGAAAAAAATATTAGAACTTGTTGTCAATACCACAACCAAAGGAAGGAATTCTGCAGTTATCTATCAAAATGAATTTGGTACGAAAGAACAAAATTATACATTAAATTACTATGTAAAGAGCACCTGAATAAATAATATATTTCTCTTGGTAACCGCAGAATTAATGTCAATCACAGTTGAGTGAGATTCACTATGTTAGGATTCATATGCATGTTATTAAGATCTTAAAAGTCATCTACATAAAATCAAAGTTCACATGTTAAAATATTTTGCCGCTAATTGTTTCCTAAATCCTACCTCTGAGTAGAATGAGCTTATACCTGAGTGACATCTCTCCTTAAAACTGTTCACTGAAACCTCATTTGAATTGGGTAATTTCCAATTATTGACATGGGTACAGTAGAATAAAATATTTATTCTGTATTGTTTCTAGTACTCATGTTTCAAGCCTATTACTGTTAGTATAAATGGGGACATAGCTGTTGTGGCCAAGCTTAGTAGAAGCCCTATTCATAGTCTTTTTTTTTTTTTTTTTGATAAGGTAGAATTTTATTACATAAAAAAGGTACCAAGATGGTACAAATACAATAGGCAACAACTAACATAAAACTGATCTCCTACATATCACTATTCAGTTTTGTTATAATTTGCCTCACATTGTTTTACAAACAAGAGAATTGATATATCAGATAATATTTATCAATTTTCAAGCCACTTACACTACAAGAACATTAACTTTTAACGACCAAATTCTAACAAAGAGATTTTAATTCGGTCGTTATAAGTATATCTATGACGACCGATTTTTTCTCCGGTTATCAAAATTAATTTTAAGAGTAATATTAACGAAAAGATAATTTTTGATCCTTAAAAATCATAAAATCCAGACGTTAAATATAACAAAATTGGACGTTATTTTTCCCTCTTTTTTTGCCCAACCCACAACCAGCCCACGCACCCCTCAACTCCCTTCTCTCCCCCCTCCTCCCCCCCCTTCGCACAAAAAAACGAAGAGTACGTATCTGTTTTACAACTATACAGAGCAAATAGCTAACATCTCACAAATTGAACTCTACAAAGAATCACAATTTGGATTTCTCTCTGCAACCTAGGGTTTTATTCTCCTTCTCATCCAGGTAAACTCTAAACTTGTAGTAAATTATTGTGAAATTGGGCACTTTTTTATGTTATCAGTTCTCTCTCTGTTTTCAAATATTAAGTTTCTTCTTATAATTACATATGCTTCAAATTTATAATTTACATGTAGGTTTTGTGAATATTGATGTTGAATGTGCATTAGTTGTTTCTTTATTTTCATTGAATCTTGCTCGCTACATAATAGCTATGTGTATTGATCTTGAGAGCAGATTACTTTTTGGAATTGGGTTTGATTGCATATTGTTATTGGAAAAAAAAAAGCTCATCAATATCTGGTCATGATTGTATTGTAAACTTTATGATTGTATTGTAAACTTTATCTAGTGAGATAAAAATTCGCTAACTTTCTCCCTAATTATATTAACCGGAGACAGAAGAAACAATATTTTGGATCTGGTCGTGATTGTATTTTAAAACAGGTCTTAGGTTTGTTCTCCTCTATCATCAAAGCTAAGTTTCTGCATTAATTTTGGATCCTCCTATTGTGTTACTTTTCTTCTCCTTGTTCTTTTTCTGTGGATAAACATGGTGTTATCTCTCTGACTTTTATATAAAATATGGACAAAACGACAATCCTCGAAATATTTTGCTCACGAATTTGATGGGTAAGAACCAGCATTATAGTTTTTCAAATAGAAAATCTAGTTTATTTTCTCTAACTATTGTCTGTCCTATGTCTATCAACTATAACAAAGTGACGAAGATAACTCGAAGCACTACTTCTCGTATATGTTGGGAGCATAAAGACTTAATTCATTATTTCAATCTAGTTAGCTACTAAAATTATAAAGAAGAAAAAGAAAAAGGAAACTGGGGACAACATGAATAATTAAGATTAAGAGTCCTGGATCTTAACAAGCATTACTAGATTTCTTCACAAGTATAGAATAAATTTTACACTTGGATTAAATCTTCCTTTACTGATGCAGACTATTTTTTATGCATTCTGCTAAGTAGCAGACTACCAGTTCATATGCTTTCTTTATCAAATTTTTAAACAAAAAGAAAAAAAAAGTTGTTTAAAATCTAAAATCTCGCCAGAAAATACTATTCAAGGGGGGTATCAGTCTCATTCAATAAGTGAAGGGGGTATTGTATCCCAAGCCTTAAAGGCTAAGGGGGTTTAGTAGAATTTACTCTTAAGATTATAATTGTGTTATTAATTTTGGATCTTTTATCTAAAGCAACTCTAATTGTGACACTAGCAGTTGTTCTTTTTTACATTCATGTTCTTGCTAATGTGGTAATTGTATTGTAGAAGAATTCTTTGGTGATTTCTCTTTGCTGCTTTTTGGTTTTGGCTGCTAGGCATTAGTTTTGGCTATTTTCCATTCTCACAATCTACTTAATTATGATCGACCAATTTGAAATCTGTGAAAAATATAATTTTTGCCTTTGCTGTAAAAAAAAAATCTTTTTGTTTTATTCAGTAAAATGGTTTGGATTGTGCTATGCACTAGGATGTTTGAGACATTATTGTGGTGCTTTTAGAAAAGACTGCTATGTATTTTTGGCTAATTTTTGCACTTATTGGCAATACCTGAAAGTTTTTGAATTAGAAAAAATCAGGAACAACACACAATTCCCTATATCTTCAACTTTATCGACAAGCTTCCTGTATAACCCAAATAAACAAGCAGAATACGAAAGTATCATGAAGCTTTATGGAAATAAAATATGTCTTTACTATTAAAGGTTACTACTTGATAGTCAATAAAGATCTCTAAAAAATAAAGTACTACATAATAGGCATCAAATCTCATTGAGGGAGTTCTGTGTTAATCTCAAAATTGGAGCTTCATATTTTGTAAAGCCAAGTAAATAGATAAGAATTAGTAGCTGATAAACCAACAAATTATCATTTTTATTTTGAAAATGAAACTTGTGAAAGTACTTAGTTTTAAGTTATTGATTGCAAAAAGCAAAGACTTTCTAACTAGGGAAAAAGAAAAGTTAACTCTGTTACTATAGTATCTAACCATGGCAAGAACACGATCAATTATGTCGGAACTGGTGCAAGAAAAACTAGAAATATGATTAATCAAGCCAATATTTGCATAAACTCCAAAGAGGTACAAGTCGTTTTAGATTACATTGACACAAGTTAATTGACAATATGATGTATTCATAAATTCTTAATTAATTTGTTAAATTAATTAATGCAACTATATGAATATTCATAGATTCTTAATTAATCTTCTAAGTAAATGAATTTCATTCGATTTACTTCTTGCTCCGTTTGTATTATTTTGTTGTATAAATATTATGCATGTACTAGATTATGGCACCTGACAAACAATGGATGCAACTTATTCATGATCGACATGATGATGCTAACAAACTCGGGGTGGAGAAATTCTTGGATTATGCTTTTATAAGACTAGAAAAAACACACACAATACGTTGTCCATGGCATCATATGTGGTAATGCATATTCAGGAACACGTGAGCTGGTTAAGTCACATTTAATAGTATATAGAATAATCCAAAATCATACTTTGTGGTACCACCATAGGGAGAGGTTAAGTGAGCCACATGAGCATGCAAATGATAATGACATTACAAAATCAAATTATTCTTACCCTTTAAAAATATGATAGTAATCTAATATACAAATCCATGTCATACGCAGTGCTATAAGGTATAGTCTGAAATTACAAAATCTCATAAGCTTCGAAGATGGTTATTTCAAACTTCAATTTTTTACAGTCTTGAAATCTAATTTAGTATATTGCAGAATCCTCCCAAGAAATTAAAAGTCACTTGACAGTCATTAAGCACTAAACTTGAAAAGACACACAAGTAGGCTAAGCACAAAGCTACTCTAATGCCTATTGTAATTATGGCCAATATTTTGGTTAACGGAGTCCATCTCACATAAGTATAAGCATCTTTGCAAAGTGTAGATTTTGTTGGAAATATTCTTTGGAACCCAAAAATATTGCATTGTGTGGTGGACATCATTTGCACAAGTTGTATCTCTTCTTTTACACCTAAGAGACCAAGACTTTTTAGCCTATAAAAGGGAAGACCATTAGTTCATTTTATACATACAAACAAGACTTAGTCTTCATTTCTTGTTTCTTCCTTTTCTCATTTATTAAGAGTGTTTTGTATGAGAGTTAAGTGTTGGGAAGCACTTGTGTGAACCCTTTCTTTGGAGTGATCTTGTGAGATTATTCTCTTAGGGTATTTGGGATTAAATAGAGTATTTACTCTAATTTTGTACTCTCTTTTGTACTCTTATTCGTATAGTGAAATTGCTCTTCTCCACTTGTGGACGTAGGTCACTTTGATCGAACCATGTTAAATTTATGTCTTCTTTATATGCTTTAGTTGCCGTTGTTATCAACTTCCATTGTCTTTGTTATTGTCATTATAACATTGTTTGACTAAATTCCGCACTACCCGAGTTCCCAATCCTAACAAATTGGTATCGGAGAAAAATCTAACCGGATTAGTTTAAATAGCCAAAATGACTCTAACAAAGACCTATGTTGAGAAATTTGACCAAAGTGCAAACTTCGTGTCACAACCCGAAATTTCCACCGTCGGGACCGTGATGGCGCCTAACATTTCACTTGCTAGGCAAGCCAACGTTAGAATAATTTATCCTTTTTAACAATTTAAATTTAATTAAAGAAGAAGAACTGATTTAACTGCAATAATTCAAATATAAATGCGGAAGCTAAAATCGTAAAAAAACATCTGCTACAAATCCCTGAACCCGGTGTCACAAGTGCACGAGCTTCTAGAGTAATACATACTAAGGTCTGAAATAATACAAGGATGTCTGAATGAAAATAGACAGCTAAATAAAATAAAGATGGGGACTTCAGGAGTTGCGAGCGCTGAGCAGTTGTATCTCAAGTCTTTGCAGGCTGTCTAATCTGAGCTCTCTAGTAGCCGCTGCTGGGACAGTCTCCAAAATTTGCACAGTATGCAGAGTGTAGTAATACAACCGACCCCATTTACTGGTAAGTGCCGTGCCTAACCTTGACAAAGTAGTGACGAGGCTAAGGCGGGTCACCTACACTACAACCTGAACGCAGTACATAATAATGATAGAAAATGGGAATACTGAACAGAATTATACAGCCAACTGAAAATAATAACCACAGCCTCAAGCATAAACCAGTGTCGTCCAAAATTACCAATATTTAATAATACAGATACAAATACCGAAAAAAACAAACACAACTCAAGAAATGAAAACATATAGGTTGTTGCGGCGTGCAACCCGATCCCACCAGACAACACAAATTCCTCCCTTATTTCACCGTAACGATATCAATAACAATAAATAATATATATATGTTGCGGCGCGCAACCCGATCTCACCATATGTCAATATCAGTATCATAATTCACCCTTATTTCACCATGTCAATCCACCCTTATTCCACCCGTTGCGATGTGCAACCCGATCCCACCGTATAGTACAAATTCACCTTTATTCCACCTCAACATATCACCCTTATTTCACCTGTTGCGGCGTGCAACCCGATCTCACCATATCAATATCAAATACTCAACAAGCAAAGTAAAACTCACGATTCAAATTATAGGAAAAACCTTTACAATTCCAAGACACCAACTGAACAAATGGAAACCTTGTACAATATGATAATCCGAATAAGTAATACTACACAGTGAAACCAATCCAGAATTTATAACTACAAGGTACAGATAAATCAACTTGAGCAAATAGTAGGATATTATGAAACTATGGAAAGAACGAATATCATGAACAAGAGGAAACAATGACTACAAATAGTAATGTAACGACCCGACCGGTCGTTTTGAGCATTTATGCTCCTTTCAACTATTTGAGGTCTTGCATAACTTCCTATGAGGTATTATGACTTATGTGAATTGTCGGTTTTGGTTTTAAGGTATTTCGGAGTTAGCTTGGAAGAATGAATTTCATGTTGGAAGCTTAAGTTGAAATAGTTGACCGGATATTGACTTATGTGTAAACGGTCTCGAAATTTAATTATAATAATTCCAATAGCTCCGTATGGTGATTTTGTACTTAGGAGCATGTCCGAAAAATTATTTGGAGGTCCGTAGTGGAATTAGGCTTGAAATGCCGAAAGTTGAATTTTAGGAAGTTTGACCGGGGGATTGACTTTTTGATATCGAGGTCGGAATCCAATTCTGAAAATTGGAATAGCGTAGTTATATCATTTATGACTTGTGTGCAAAATTTGAAGTCATTCTGGATTGATTTGATGTATTTCGGCACAAGATATAGAATTTGAAAGTTCAAAGTTCATTAGGCTTGAATTAAGGTGTAATTCATGGTTTTAGCATTATTTGAGGTGATTTAAAGGTTCGACTAAGTCCGTATGATATTTTAAGACTTATTGGTATATTTGGTTGAGGTCCCGAGGGGCTCGGGTGAGTGTTGGATGGTTAACGAATTATTCTTTGCCTTGGTGAGATTGCTGATATCTGTTGCTGCATTTTTTTGATTTTCTCTTTCGCGTTCGCGAGTGGGCCCTCGCATTCGGGAAGAGTGTTTTCTGAGTGTGAGGTTTTGTTCTTCCCGTCCGCGAAGGGGTGGACGCGAACGCGAATGCGAAGGTATGGTGTGTGTGTGCATCGCGAACGCGTGAGAGGTGTCGTGTTCGCGAAGAGGTGTGAGGCTGTTGGGGACCCCCGAGTCCTTGTTCTACGCGTTCGCGTTCGCGAAGGGTTAAATTTGTGGGCAGTCGAGTTGTGCTTCGCGAACACGAAGGACCTGTCGCGTTCGCGAAGAAGAGAGGTATGGATAGAGAGTTTAAGTTTTGAAAATGGGACTTCGACCCATTTTCAGTTTTTGACGGATTTGAGCTCGGGAAGAGGCGATTTTCGGGAGTTTTTCAAGGAAAACAATGGGGTAAGTGTTCTTAACTCAATATTGGTTAAATTATCCTAATCCATGGTTGTTTTTATCATTTAATTGGTGAATTAAGTTGGAAATGTTTGAAAATCCTCTTAGTTTAAATTGAAGATTTGAAGGTCGAGTTGGGACTGGATTTTGATAAACTTGGTATGGTTAGACTCGTGGTTGAATGGGCTTCCGGATTTTATAACTTTTGTCGAGTTCTGAGACGTGGGCCCCACAGGTAATTTTTGAGCTAAAATTTGGATTTTTATGGAAAACTAGCATTTTCTTATGGAGTTAATGCCAATAAATTTTATAATTGAAAGGAATTATTTGTGACTAGATTCGAGGCATTCGGAGGACGATTTTCGAGGCAAAAGCATAGCAGAGTAAAGAATTTCACGATCTGAGGTAAGTAAAAGTTATAAATCTGGTCCTGAGGGTATGAAACCCCGGATTGTGGTATCATGTGATTATTTTGAAGGTGACGCACATGCTAGGTGAGGGGCGTGTTGGCGTGCACCGAGGGATTGTGACTTGGTCCGTCCCGGGAACTGTAAAGTTAAATAATTTGTTATTAGCTATATGCTCTCTATGTGTTGATAAAATTTGACTGTAAATCATGTTAGAAATCATGCTTAGGCTATGTAATAGTACTGTTGGGACCCATAGAGGTCGCGTACTTGTTGAATTGCCTGCTAAATGCTATATGTACTCAGTCTCAGTTTTTACTTGTACATTTTATCTCAGTATCTGTTATTATTATTGATACATCATATCATTGTTGTTTGGGCTGATTTCATGATTATTGAGAGCCCGAGAGACTGGAAGGATTTATGACTGAGTGAGATCGAGGGCCTGATTATGAGATATTGATACTATAGCACGTGAGCTGTCTGTGCAACACGTGAGTTGGCCGTGCAGATCCTTATATTATACTATAGCACGTGAGTTGGCTGTGCAGATCCTTATATTATACTATAGCACGTGAGTTGTCCGTGCAATACGTGAGTTGGTCGTGCGGATCTAGATATTTATATTATGGCACGTGAGTTGTCCGTGCAATACGTGAGTTGGTCGTGCGGATCTAGATATTTATATTATGGCACGTGAGTTGTCCGTGCAATACGTGAGTTGGTCGTGCGGATCTAGATATTTATATTATGGCACGTGAGTTGTCCGTGCAATACGTGAGTTGGTCGTGCGGATCTAGATATTTATATTATGGCACGTGAGTTGTCCGTGCAGATTATAGTGCTTGGGCTGTAAGAGCCCCTCCGGAGTCTGTACACCCCCAGTGAGCGCGGGCACCCATTGAGTGTGAGTGATGAGGGCTGGGAGCCCAATGAGTGATGAGGGCTGGGAGCACAATGAGTGATTGTTGTCCTAAGAGGTTTCCGTTTGTTGTTGCACCTAGTTGCTATATGTCATTGTTGTGAAATCTTTGAAAGATTTTATATATGGACTACATGAACATGAATGTATAAAAATTGATTTGACATTAAACTGTTAAATTTGAAAGCATGTCTAGTCTTTGCTGGAACTACTGAATATGAACTGTAGCTGTGTAGCTCGTCACTATCTCCAGTTCTTTATTTATTATTGTTACTTACTGAGTTGGTTGTACTCATACTACACCCTGCACTTCGTGTGCAGATCCAGGTGTTTCCGGACATAGCGGGTGTTGATTCTTTCGTACATCTAATTTTCAGGAGATTTTGAGGTAGTTGCCGTATTTTGCAGACCTTGTCTCTCCTTCTCTATCTCCTTATTTACTGTAGTTGGTCTCAGACTATTATAGATCGTATTTTCCAGACTTATATTCATATTAGATGTTCATGTATTTAGTGACACCAGATTTTGGGGAGTGTTCGAGTTAGTATTTATGGGATTTTATATTGTATTAAATTATTGTATTTTCAACTTAAGAGAAATTGTGGTTTATCGAGATTATCGGCTTGCCTAGTATCGAGATAGTAGCCATCATGATAGGTTGGGATTTTGGGTCGTGATAAGTTGGTATCAGAGCTCTAGCTAACATAGGTCTCACGAGTCATGAACAGGTTTAGTAGAGTCTTGCGGATCGGTACGGAGACGTCTGTACTTATATTCGAGAAGCTGCCTAATCCTTAGGAAAATTTCACTTTCTTGTATTCTATTGTGCGGAATTGATTCAGTTTGAAACATAACTTTTTGAATTCCTTCCATGCATTCGTATGCGCACATGAGCGCTCGATAACAGCTGTGCATCACCAATTTGTGATTCTATGAACGAGGTTCAAGATGTGTATTCTATGTCTTGGTGATGGGCTAGTCTAGAGGACTTAAGGCCAGGTTTAGACCGGAGCTTAGGCTCGGTAGCTTTAGTTGTAACCTGCACATTTGGACTCATATGTCCGGTAATGTCCCTTCGAGTGGAATTTGTGGCTCGATGAGCGGTGGAATGTATTTTGTGATGACTATGATGTAACTACGGGATGTGTTAAGATGATTTGAACGTGACAAGAAGTGTTTTCTTGAAATGTAAAGGAAGGCCATTGGGTGCTTTATTTTCGTTTTGATGTGACGTACAATCTCGAGTGTGAATATTTTGAAAGATCTTTCACATTGTTAAATTTTGGGGCAAATTAAATTCTCGTGTCTTGTTAATGAGTTTGGACTCAGAAAGATTAAGTGATTTCATAGTAATTGTGGTTGCGAAAGGGTATAACAAGATGCCAATTTGAGACTAAGCATGTGGATTATCTCATGCGCAGTAATCTATATAGGTGTGTTCCTTATGATGTGAATTGAGAGTTTCTTTTCTACCAACAGAGCGTATGTGTTGAGATTTGAATTAGAATCGAGTTGAGAAAATTTGACTTGATTGTCGCGAGAATAAATGCTAACTTAGCGGATGATTGAGGTATTTTATGGTGGGTGTTGCATAAGCTTGAAGCATTTTCATTGAACTAACTGTAGTATTATAGCAGTAATAAAGTATGGGTATTATGAGTTATCGAGTGTTTTGTTCTATGGCTTTGAGCCAAGTGGAGGAGTCTACTATTGACAATTCAATTTCATGGATATATGTTAAATTTTAGTTTTGGTTTGAGGCATACTTGTAGGTTAATTATGACTTACAGAGGTGGAGATCGAGGATGATTCGGGTAAGTAAATTCCTGGATACGGGTTATATTAAAAATATGAAAATTATGGAATGATTAAGTTGTTAATTTGAAGGATGTAGTGCGCATGAAGTATGAATTCGATTGGTCATGTTAAGACAGGGTTACTTCTTTGAGTTTTGATCGTGCTAAAGGAGTACATATCTTTCGGCCCGTTTGGGGCAGAGTAAATTAGATTTGAGCAGAGTGGATGACTCTCGAGAGGGTTTTAATGGATTCACAATGTATATGTGGAAATTAAATTTTTTTTGAATTTGTATATTACTAGAATCAGTTACTTACATTGGATGGTATCGGGACGTGCGGTAATTCTGTTTGACTATGGATTATATATTTCAGTATAAGAAAGGAAAGAGGAACAATTTTAAATTCGCATAAGGTATTTTGAGAGTGAGTGTTATAGTTGTGGTATTTATGGAGGTGTTTAAGAAGAATACAATAGCTTATGGGCTTTAGGGCAGTGTAGTTTTATGTTAGGATGTCTAGTAGTGAGCTTTGGGTAAAATAGTGGTGTTTTGACAAGGATAAATGGCAACTTGAGGATAATCCAAAAGAAACTCGGTGAAAATAGGACAAATGGGTAACATGCTGGATCAATATGGTAACAGTATGCTCGGTTCTTTTAGTTCTTATGATGAGGTGAGGCTTTACAGGTGTTTTGTGGCAATACTCTCGGATTTGGCAACTTGTGTGGCTCCGTGGAGTTATAGAGATTTAGTTCTGATAGCTTAGTTATGTGCAAATGGATTTCAAAGTGTTCTTAATGGTTCCTACCATGGGTTGAACCGGATATATTCTACCGGCGTAGAGAACGTTTTGTGTATTATGAATTCTTCCTGGAAGGAAGCAAGATGAAGGTTACTGAATGACCGGGTATGTAATTTGTTGGTTACCCAAAGTTGATAATGAGATTCTCGTGCTTGTCACATGATGACATGATAGATGTGGTGTGTGGCGCGAGATTAAGATTTACATGTACAAAGTGGCAGTTCATTCTTGCAAGGAAGATCATGAATTTTGGACAGAATGGTCAATTTAAGATAATTAGATGAATGTTATAGCTGCTCGGTATTCCCTGAGAAGGGTGCGCATTTCAAAAGGCGCATTGTGTTTTGGCTTACACATGTTCATTGGTATTGCAGTACTCACCTGGTTGATAGATTGCTGATATTAAAATTATTGCTATGTGGCACAGAAGAATTATGAAAGTATTCCTTATGGGAAGATCGTGAATGGAAGATGTGTTAGTCATTCTAGTGCTGGAGTTAAGATCAATTACGGTGATTCATGTATTTGATGAATTACCCAAAGTTGATAATGAGATTCTCGTGCTTGTCACATGATGACATGATAGATATGGTGTGTGGCGCGAGATTAAGATTTACATGTACAAGATGGCAGTTCATTCTTGCAAGGAAGATCACGAATTTTGGACAGAATGGTCAATTTAAGATAATTAGATGAATGTTATAGCTGCTCGGTATTCCCTGAGAAGGGTGCGCATTTCAAAAGGCGCATTGTGTTTTGGCTTACGCATGTTCATTGGTATTGCAGTACTCACCTGGTTGATAGACTGCTGATATTAAAATTATTGCTATGTGGCACAAAAGAATTATGAAAGTATTCCTTATGGGAAGATCGTGAATGGAAGATGTGTTAGTCATTCTAGTGCTGGAGTTAAGATGAGTTACGGTGATTCATGTATTTGATGAATTTGGAGACTGGGAGTTCTCAAAAGTATATTGTTTCGAGTTGCGGCCTTTTTGAGATGAGTATTTTCTTCAAACTCAGTGGAGGCACTAGTTGCGTTAATTATTTGTGATAGCTACGCGCTATAAGTGTGCATATATGAGAGGTTTGAGCCAATGTGCGAGCATCAGGGCATGTATTCATACTCGAAAGAATGCGTAGGCTATGAAATGCCTAGAGTTGACTGTTAAGCGTAAATTTATAACGTTTCTCATGTTCATACCTTTGTTAAAAACTATATGGGCTACATTTGAGGTTACAAAGAGGCTAATTTCCTTGAATAAACGGGGTAGTTACTATTTATGTGTTAAATTACCGATTTGAAGTGTGATAGTAGACTTTGCACATGCTTACACTATGGCGTGTTATTTATACCAGTCCAGGAGCATGGGAATCTTATTTCATTATCATATACAAGTGTACTTGTTTAATTGCTCCTGTATAATATGCTGGGACTGGAGGCCTGTGACCATGCCAGGCGATTCATATTATTGGCACGTGAGTCATCCGTTCTATGTGTGGGAATTATATTTCTATGATATTTTATCTAATTCATTAATTTCCTTCCTCTACAATTGTGCACATGCGCCTACGGCTTCACGAAATTTGAGGAGCTAGTTGTAACATTGCAGTTGTGGTAGTGCTTGTGGAACTTGCAATACGGTTCTCTTCCTTGAGACATCTCCCATATTTGGGTACACAGAGTGCGCAGTGGTGGCTTAAGTTATATTGATGTGGTGTGTTTGTGGGATAGTTTCATTTAATAAAATAAAGTCGTTGGACCTAGAATGGCTTCTATCAGGTTTGATTATGGTATATTCGAGAGGATAATATTGAAAGTCGGCTTAGGAGAGGATTGTAGTTCTGGTTAGGATGAGAGAGCTCCATGACTAGTTGATCTGATGAGTGATTATGAGTTTTTGATTGTTTCTTTCATCTTTGGCAGTGTACAAAGGTTTTGGAATGAGGTTCTGTTGAATGTAGGGTTTTATACTAGTACTTGGTTGGTTTGAAGTAGTTACTGTGATCAGGAATAGTGCTACAAGCAGGCGAGATGTGTAATATGCTGGGTGATTATAGTTATAGCTCGATGTAGCTTGTTAAGACTTATACAATGTGTAAATGTAAGATTCGTGTCTTGAAAAGAAATTCTGAAGGTTGGGAATTGAATTCCAAGATTTTTGGGCTAAGGTTAAATTAAGGATTTTCAGTTGTATTGTGTTGTCAGAGCTATGTGGAATAGGGTGACGTGGGATCACCCCCGGGTACGTGCGTGTTAAGATGGAATAGTGATTTAAAGGCTTAGGAACAACTCCTGGCACGTTCGAGGACGAACGTATATTTAAGTGGGGGAGATTGTAATAAACCGACCGGTCGTTTTGAGCATTTATGCTCCTTTCAACTATTAGGGGTCTTGCATAATTTCCTACGAGGTATTATGACTTGTTTGAATTGTCGGTTTTGGTTTTAAGGTATTTCAGAGTTAGCTTGGAAGAATGAATTTCAAGTTGGAAGCTTAAGTTGAAATAGTTGACCAAATATTGACTTATGTGTAAACGACCTCGGAATTTAATTCTGATGATTTCAATAGCTCCGTATGGTGATTTTGGACTTAGGAGCGTGTCTGAAATATTATTTGGAGGTCCATAGTGGAATTAGGCTTGAAATGCCGAAAGTTAAATTTTGGGAAGTTTGATCGGGGGGTTGACTTTTTGATATCGAGGTCAGAATCCGATTCTGGAAATTGCAATAGCTTCGTTATGTCATTTATGACTTGTGTGCAAAATTTGAAGTCATTTCGGATTGATTTGATGTATTTTGGCACAAGATATAGAATTTGAAAGTTCAAAGTTCATTAGGCTTGAATTAAAGTGTAATTCATGGTTTTAGCATTGTTTGTGGTGATTTGAAGGTTTGACTAAGTCCGTATGATGTTTTAGGACTTGTTGGTATATTTGGTAAAGGTCCCGAGGGGCTCAGGTGAGTGTTGGATGGTTAACAGATCATTTTTGGCCTTGGTGAGATTGTTGATATCTGCTGCTGCGTTTTTCTTATTTTCTCTTTCGCGTTTGCGAGTGGGCCCTCGTGTTCGCGAATAGTGTTTACTAAGTGTGAGGTTTTGTTCTTCGCGTCCGCAAAGGAGAGGACGCGAACGAGAAGGTATGGTCTGTGTGTGCATCGCGAACGCGTGAGAGGTGTCGCGTTCGCGAAGAGGAGTGAGGCTATTGGGGACCCCCGAGTTCTTGTTCTACGCGTTCCCGAGGTGGCGGTTGCGTTCGCGTTTCTGAAGGGATAAATTTGTGGGCAGTCGAGTTGTGCTTCGTGAACGCGAGGGACCTGTCGCGTTCGCGAAGAAGAGAGGTATGGACAGAGAGTTTAAGTTTTGAAAATGGGACTTTGACCCATTTTCAGTTTTTGACGGATTTGAGCTCGTGAAGAGGCGATTTTCGGGAGTTTTTCAAGGAAAACAACGGAGTAAGTATTCTTAACTCAATATTGGTTAAATTACCCAAATCCATAGTTGTTTTTATCATTTAATTGGTGAATTAAGTTGGAAAAGTTTGAAAACCCTCTTAGTTTAAATTGAAGATTTGAGGGTCGAGTTGGGGTTGGATTTTGATAAAATTAGTATGGTTAGACTCGTGGTTGAATGAGCTTCCGAATTTTGTAACTTTTATCGTGTTTCGAGATGTGGGTCCCACGAGCAATTTTTGAGCTAAAATTCGGATTTTTATGAAAAATTAGCATTGGAATTATTTGTACTTAGTTATGAAACATTATTTGGCGAAAATTACTTATCTTCGTGAATTCCCTAATTTTATACTTAATAACTGAGATGCATTTTTTGTGCATACTAAAAATTTCTTCTACTTTTCTAACAGGCTGATGGGTTGGGTGAGTAGCTTTAGTAGACTTTGTACGACCTTGATACACTACCAGTTCAACTAATAAGAGACTCCACATAGGTAAAAGAAATAGATCGAGAATTTGTGAATTTATAAGTCGTGAATATATCGTAGAAAAAAAATATTTCACTAACATTCGGCTAAAATAATAAGCATGCATCAACAAACAAATATTCCTTCCAATAATAATCATTATTATAGAAATCACATTAAGAATGACATATATATATATA
>AWOL01S0062770.1:0-12867 GCA_000715115.1 Nicotiana otophora
AAATACACCTTAGAGTAGGAGATTAGCCAAACAATTGGGTAGATTGGGTTGGAAATGAAAGTATGAAGGAGCAAGACTATCTGAAATGACCTACTAAAGTCATATTCCTTTCGTTTGTAACATCAAAGTCACTTAACTATACATATAGAACTCAGAAGTTCACTCAACTAGATTTTTCACACTTTTGATTGCCAAATACCTATTTTACCCTCTAAATTATCAACTTTTGTCTCTTTTTTTAAAAAACTTTATAATATTACAATTTTTTTTCTTTTTTACATTATACTATGGACTTACTTATAGAATAAATAAATTTTAATTATAAATTTAAAAATAGTATTTAAGCATATATAATAGTGGAATAATAAAAGATTGAGCATAGTAAAAAAATTGTTTGAATAATTTATTCATAATAATAAATTTTATATTAACAACAAAAATTCATTTACACAATTGAGAATGAAAGAAAATAAAAGTTGTACAATATATTTCATACACATAATATAAAAAATAATTATGTAAAATAAATCTTTTTTATAATACACATTATATATTCTTATACATTATGCTAAATTATATTATTAGTCCATCATTATATAAGCTAGAAAACTAATTTTTTATTTTTTATTTTATAAATAAAATATATTTATTTTATAGGTAAGTCCATAATGTAGATTAATAAGAGCAAAAATCATAATATTTAAAAATAAAAAAATAAATAATAATTTAGAGGGTAAAATAGGTACCTTCTATGTGTGAGTGGTATTAGTACCTAGTACTCATTCCACCGGGAGGGAATTGAAGATAGGCACAAGCATAGAAGCAAGGAGGAGCACACTGCTGCCCAGAAATTTGGTGGTATGTAGGTGTTTTTGGCAACCAATTGATTTTGGAGACTCTAAATGTGAGTGCGATGACAACATAGTAAAAGGAAGCTGCTGCACAACTTTATGGCTCGAGAACGAGCTATATAACAAACTGCAATTTCGGCTCCAAATTTGGAATGCAATCATATTTGTATCGTATAGAAGTGTGCATTGAAAATTTTTGATCTTTGCAAATAACTATAGAATATCGCACGTACTATACACCAAACAGTGCAACACCACCATTGTGCACAAATACTAGGCAATAACTTCTACAGAGGATACAACTATTTTTGTGTTATTTTATTCCAAAGCGGGTGTTATACTGAATTGTTCAAATCAAAATAAAGGACTCGTTGGGTGGAATTGGTGTGGCATATGCAACAGCGCATACGAAAAGAGCAACGCAACAATCATACAAAAAGGCAATGTCAATTACACCACAGAAGAATGGGCCATTTTTGACTGAATATTTGGACTACATATGCTGTGAAGACTTGGCTAAGTGGACGCACAATGGGAGAATTCAAGGAAGTTGCGGCACACACGCACAAGTTCGAATAACAAGCTTTACTGCTTCTGCTCAACTTTCAACTGCTTCTGTTATTACGAAGTATACAACAGGTTCACACAATTGGAAGATATCACTAAACTCTTCAGCAACTTCAAGGGACTTTTCGACATGATGTACTTATATTGTAGAGCTGGTTTTACAATCACTGGATTCGCTGGATATGGCACTGAGATGAGTCATTGCCACTTAGCTGGTTTTTGTACAAAATGTACCACATAAAAATGGATCGCAACCAAAGAAAAATCAAATCCAAGTATTCTATACAAATAAAGTTGAAGGAAGTTTTCAGCCCCAATGTGAAGATGTTCGAAATGATTTGCTTGAGTCGGCAACATTTGGACGATTTAAATTACTACTCTTTACTTTTCATCTATTATTATGCTACTCCTACATTGTATTTGGTAGCAGTGGCCATTAGCTTTCTTTTTATTATTTTTGTTCTGATTTATTTGAATAATTTATAATTTAAACCCAATTTGGGAATTATTAATTACAATAGCTACTAGGTGAATAACCTAGTAGTATATTTGCCACAAAAAAATAGGTATTTGACAATCAAAAGTTTGAGAAATCTATTGGAGTGACCTTCTGAGTGCTATAGGCAAAGTTAAGTGACTTTTCTATTAGAAACAAAAGAAATATGACTTTACTAGATAATTTTAGATAGTTGAGTGACCATTTAAGTAATGCACTCAATATCCAGGTTAGTGCTTCATAGATCTGTTGTATGTACTAGTTGCAGGCGTTGAAGGTGGAAAAATGGTCAGGTCATTGCGTGGAGATATTCTACCTTTATGGTGATGATACTTTAATTTATGTGAGGCTGAAGAAATCTGAGGGTTTTATGTTGTTGGTTTAAGAGCCACTGTCGAGACTCCACATTAATCGTCCAAGAACAATTATTTAGTGATGGTAGTTTATTTTTGGCAATGTGGACATTTCCATACCCTATATCTTGGGCTGTATTTGAGAGCAAATTCAGGATAATGGAGTCTAGAAGAAATGAGAAAAAGTTGGTGCCTTTGGAAGAAGCAATAGTCTCTTTTGGGAAAGATTGAATTTGATTAGTATATCCCCTAATCTATTGATCATGTTGCATATTCCAGATATATCTGAGAATCTTAATACATTAAGAAATGATTTTCTATAGGAAGATAATCAGGATAGGAAGGAGCTGCACTTAGTGTATGTAAAGCGATCTTAAAGTATGGTTGTCGTAGGGTAAAGAACTTATGACTGAATAATAATAGTCTCTTATTCGAATATGGTTGGGGATTTAATGTTTGAATAAACAAATTGTGCGAAAAGGTGCTAAAATAGGGCATAAAATGACTAGTGTGCTAGATCTGGTACCTTATCGTATAGATCTAACGCGTTATGTCTCAGTCCGGGGTCACTGGAATTTCCTTAGGAGGAACTAGAATGACTTGGAGATTGATAGAGTTAATTTTCTACTGGAACAGTAAAGAAGGTGTGCTTGATTGTGTGTCTCTGGTAGAATATCTCATTTGGGGGATTGGATTCGGAAAATTCAATGACTGAAAGAATAGTAGTGTTACTCTTCTTATCGAAAATTTAAAGGAGGTGAGGTTGATAGAAGACCAAAGTGATTCTTTAAATTTGATGGCTGGAGGGGAAGTTAAATTTTCTGTAAGGTCATATTTGAGACAATTGTCAATAGCCTTAGAGGAAGATATGGAAAACTAGTGTGCTAATAATAGTGACTTGCTTTGCTTGGATCGTCCTACACTATACTTGCTGCTTGACACGACACAATTTGCAGAAAAGAGGCTATAAACTGTACATGTCCTTTTTTTGGTTGAAAGAACACGTTATGAGAAGTCTATGGAAACAGTTCACATCCTCTTGCACTGTAAAAATATGTGGAAAATGTGGTGCATGTTCCTGAACCTTTATGGGGGGCATGCCAGTTAATTTTGAACTTGCACTGTCCAGTTGGTTCACTATTATATGTTTTGTCCTTTGCGTTCGTTACCATATAACATTGTTATTGCTATTGTTTGTTGCTTGGTTGCTTTCTTTTTCACTGTTCTTTGAGTCGAGGGTCTATCAGAAACAACCTCTCTATCTTTATACAGTAGGGGTAAGGTGGTACACACTACCCTCTCTATACCGTATTTATGGAATTATATTGGGTTTATTGTTGTTGTTGTACCATCCAGTTGGAAAATATTGAGGAAGGAACTTAAAATATCTGTATTCAATTTTAGTATTATTTCGATGGTTTGGCTTGAAAAGAATCATACGTGCTTTGGGGGAAAACACAACATCTATCTTTAGTTTAGATATCAACAAAATGGGAAATATTGTTGTAACATGAATTTTATAAGTTGTATAGAGGCAGTACAGAAGCTTCTAGTCTTCACACACTTAAGGAATTAAATCCAGTGGATCTTTTGCACTCAGTTAGTACATTCTTGTTGCTCTAGTTATGTGAATAAAATTACTAACAAAAAAAAAAAATTAATAAAATAAAAAACTAGACTATTTTGTTCCTTTCTTGATATCTTGTTCGTTGTAAAAAGAGATCATATAAAGAAAATATGTTGTGATATCATTTTGTTTCATATCATGTGTAATATTTTCAACTTTCTTGTGGTTGAAGCATAGTTATCTTGTGTTTTAATATTTAACTGTTTTAACAGATAGCTTTACATTAAAGCATTAAGTGGTAGAAATATCAAAAAGGAAAATAATGAATTAATTGGTAGGAAACTAAAAAATGCCCACTAATTTACGACACAATTATTTTTTTGGTGATCAAATAACATTTGTTTTATTACAAATTTCTGAAACATTCTTAATTGTGAGAGAGATGCTTGATTTATACTACTTGTTATTTATTATTTCTGGGTATCTATTTTCTTTTTAGAAAAACTTTTGAAATCTTTTAGTTATGAGAAATGTCTGATTTATAGAACGTTTATTTATTTATTTATTTATTATTTCTAATCATCTATTTTCGGTCAGAAAAATAGAAAGTCATTGCTCGAGCTCTGCCAAAACGTTTCACATTTTTTATTTTGACCGCATATCCAGTGGCGGAGCAAGAATTTGAAGCTTATGGATTCAGGATTCTAGTCTTTTTAATTGTTTGGGTTCAAAATCAATAAGTTTTGCATATTAAATAAATTTATTAATACAAATTTAGAGTTTGGATCAAATTTATTGGTTTCGGCCGAACCCATACTTCGGTCTCCAGCTCCACCCCTGCACACATCCTAAATCACGTTATACAATTATGTATAGGGAGAGTAACTGTTAACAGTTTCGAACTCCAAATTATTAAACTCATTTTTTCTCCACTATTATATTGGTGATTTTTCAGTAATTGCAGATGATCAGAAGAATGAGGCTTTCTTGCTTTATCTATCAAATTCCAATAATGTATGGTTATTCTGGTGATTTTTTAGTAATTGCATATGATCAGAAGAATGAGTCTTCTTGCTTTATCTGTCAAACTCCAATGATGTATGATTATTCAATAACTTCTTTGATAAACAATAAACTTTTCCCATTTTGGACATGTTTGCTCTGTCCTTTGACAATTTTATCTATCTTTAGGGTTTGCTGGCTGTGTGCAATGCAGGATTCAGGCGAAAAACATGTATTGCTCTGCTCTTAAAAAGACAAAGTGATTCGCCTCTATGATATTCCATCGTAAGCTTCACACTCAGCCTTTGTGTTGTTGGAATTCATTGTTGGTTCTTGTTATTGAATGGATCTTTGCCAACAATACCTCTTCTGGATAGGTTTTCTGAGAGGGGAAGAATGTTCTGTAAGGAGGATGTCCATCAAATCCTGATGGGTCCTGATGATTTAATTTTTACCGGTGATGAATCAGGTAAACTTAGAGTCTGGAAGTGATTTAACTAAACCTAGCAGTACAACTTGAGAGGGTTGCTGCATTTACAATGATTACTTTTGGCCAATAATTCTTTCCGCTAAAATCTTTCTTTGCTCTCTTTTGCTTGCCTATGTTTTCCTCTAGGTTGCTCGATGTATTGTTGCCAATGTGTTATGCTGAGGTCTCTACTCCTAACATGTGTTTTTTTAGGTTGTCTATTTATGGCAAAATGGATAAAAGAAAAACAGTTATTCATCCGTATTATCACTAAAAAACGAGTTGAATCATGAACCTTTTAATAATTATATCAAATATGGATAAGATTTGGATTATCCACTTAACTAATGGATAAACAATGAGTTTAACTTTTATATTCGCAATGATTCAAATTGAGGGTTCTTCAGGTTCAGGAGAATAGGAATTTTCCCAAAAGTGATTATATTTAAGAAGGCATGCATAATATAGTTATTCATATTATTTTCCAGTTAACCTATTTTCTATCCGTATTAAATGTGGATCATGTCGGATATTTTATCTGTTTTTTGCATTATCTATTTTGAACCGACCATACTCGACTCGATCCATCCATTTGCCACCCCTAGTTTTGTCATAAAGGTTTTACATAATCTTCCTTCTATTTTATTTAGATAACAATATTTCACTATAACATAGAGTTTAATGAAGTAAGAAAAAATAATATTAGGTACACACCAAAAGAAGCATTAGAATACGTGGTCTTTAATATGCCATGTCATTCTTACGGCTACAAAATGAAACTCTGAGTATACTGTATAGATCTTAACTAAGAGTACACTATATATATTTAACAAATATTTATATTATCTTACCGATGATATAGATCTGGGGGAATGGGTCCAGACGGAGCATGCACAAAACGACCAAGTTGCTGACAAGGAGAATGCAAAACCAACAAATGGCCAAGCTGCAGCTAAACTCTTCTTGTCATCGAAAGGCAAGCAGACGTTTCTTGAGGCGCGTGATCGAATAACTTGGAATTGCAAATGGATATATATATATATATATATACATATATATAAATTGTCAATTAACTTATATTATGATCAAATAACTAACAACACGTAAGTTAAGTCTCCCTTTTTAAGAAATGTATCTCAAAGTAACAATATAAAACAAGAAGATAAGTAGAATAAGAGATGAAGAGATAACTTTCTTATTTCATCAAGTGTTCAAGTGTATCCCATATCACATTTTATGCCTCTATTTATACTATTACATAGAAGGTTATAAAAGGATTGTCTTCAACATGACATTAACCTTTGAGATCATGGGGAAGATCACGGGGAGGAGTTATGGAGGTGGGGGAGTTACAATCATAATAGTGATGAGTAGTGGGAGGTTATATACATCATGGGTTAAAGTAGTGGGAGTAGTGGACATCCACAATTACTATAGGCTTTACAGCACTCCCTCTTCGATGTCCAAAAATAGATAATATGCCTCGTTAAAACCTTACTAAGAAAAAACCACGTGGGAAAAAATTTTAGTGAAGGAAAAAGAGTACACATAGCTATAATACGCTTTATTTTCCACCTCGTTAAAAACCTTACCAGGAAAACCTAGTGGGACAAAACCTAGGCTAAGGAAAAAATAGTACAGTGTGTATCTTATTCCCCCTACTGAAACATCACTTTATTTCTCTAAGACGCCTCATTCCAATCTTCTGTCCAACTTCTCAAATGTTGACGTTGGTAATGCCTTAGTGAACATATCAGCCAAATTTTCACATGAACGAATCTGTTGAACATTAATTTCACCATTTTGTTGAAGATCATGCATGAAAAAGAACTTTGGTGAAATGTGCTTTATTCGGTCTCCTTTGATGTATCCTCCTTTCAGTTGAGCAATGCAAGCAGCATTGTCTTCATATAGTGTAGTTGGATTATATTTTTTCATAAGAAAACCACACATTTCCTGACTATGATGAGTCATTGATCTCAACCAAACACATTCCCGACTAGCTTCATGAATGGCTCTTATCTCAATATGATTTAAGGATGTGTAAACTATTGTATGTTTCATTGAACGCCATGATGTAGTTGTACCTCCATATGTAAACAAATAGCCTATTTGAGATCGGGCTTTATGTGGATCACACAAATAATCTGCATCGGCATAACCAATCATTTCTGACTTGAATTTATTAGAATAAAACAATCTCATATCTATAGTTCCCCGAAGATATCTAAATATATTCTTAACACCATTCCAATGTCTTCTTGTTGGGGAGGAGCTAAATCTTGCTAAAAAGCTTAGTGCAAAAGCAATATCTAGTCGAATATTGTTGGCAAGATACATCAGTGCCCCAATTGCACTAAGATATGGAGTTTCATCACCAACAAGATCTTCATCATTTTCTTGAGGCCGAAATGGATCTTTATTTATGTCAAGCGATCTCACAACCATTGGGTTACCCTTCCTTTAGCAAATACTCGCTAAGGCGATTGTACCACATCCTCCCTGATTGCTTCAATCCGTATAAGGATTTATGAAGCTTTATTGAACAAGTTTCCCTTGAACTTTTATGTGCTTCAGTAACTTTAAATTCTTTAGGGATTTGCATAAAATATTCATTGTCCAGTGATCCATATAAGTAGGTTGTGACAACATCCATCAACCGCATATCAAGCTTTTCATGGACTACTTGATTTATTAGATACCTGAAGGTAATTGCATCTACCATAGGAGAATATGTCTCCATATAATTAATGCGAGGACTTTGTGAAAACCCTTGTGCCACAAGTCTTGCTTTATATCTCATGACTTCACCTTTCTCGTTTCGTTTTTGCAATGACCCAGTCGATCGTTTTGAGTATTACAACTCCGTCTCGCCATTTACTACTCAAATTTTGCTTTTTAGTTGTTATTTGACTTGCTGGGGGTTATTGGTTCGAGTCCGGTGAGGTTTGAAATGATTTGGAACACTTAGTTCTAAGGTTTAGTACATAAGCTAAAAAGGGTGACCGGATGTTGACCTATGTGTAATGACCCCGGAGAAAATTTGCTATGAAAATTAAGGTTTTGTAGTGCCGAGGAAGATTAATTAGTATAATGGTTATAGAGTGTGTTTTTGGTTGAGCAATGCGCCGATGAGTATAGGAAATTCTTTGCTGGAAAAGGTCATTTCTGCGGCCCACTATGCGGTTGCAGAATCACTCTGCGGACCGCATATTGGCCGTAGAGTGAATAAGGAGTGGGGCAAGTGTAGAGGAAAGTTTGCAGTGCATTATGCGACCGTAGAGTGTGTTTCAAGGTTTCTTTGTTTTTGGTTTTATAAACCCGACTACATTCTTATAAAACACTATTGGGGTCATTTTGAAAGGTTTCTTCTGATATTTTAGAGACATGTGAGAGCATCTTAGAGAGAGAAAGTGAAGACCTAGTCATTTGTCCATCAATTCTTGTTCAAGATTTGAAGATTTCACAAGGATCTTCCTAGGGATTCAAAGAGGTATGAATTTCTAATAATAGTCTTCAATTTTAAGTTTGGGTAAAGATGGGTGATTGGGAGTATGATTCTTGGGTGTGAGAGTATTATTTATACCTACACATACCAATAAGGTTTATAGAAAGATTGTTCTGGTGGGAAAAGCATAGAACCTAGCTGGGGCGCCAACTGGCGGGTCCCCATCTGCCTGGTCTCCACCTCTAGGACGGCCCCTTCCCGCATGTCCTCCGCCTCTGGGCTGCCGTATAGATGGTGTTGTAATCATGGGCTACTGGCCCTACTGTACTGCTTTGCCCAGAAGCCTGGGGCAGAATCTCTGCACATGACTAAAATCACCACACTCGAAACAACCTCTCGGTATGGTGATCTGCTGCCCTTAAGTCTGACCCTAATGGCCTGAATACCTACCGAAAGAACCCTGGAGAGCTGGTGGGCGGTATGAAATCTCTAACATGGCGCTAAAATAGGCACTGTAAGAACTCTGATGACCGGGGTACCCACTGGAAGAACCCTGAATAGCTGGCGGGCGATAAGAACTCTCCGACATAGCACTGAAATAGGTTCGCGCTAGAATACCTCGAGAAGGTGGTGGTGCCGGATATGGGGGACTGCTAGGCTGAGCCCTCCCAAAATGACCTCCGCCCCCAGCTTGGGCACCCCTGAACTCTCCCAAAAAAAGGGTCCTCTTGTCCCGCTGCATCTTCTCTCTACCCCTCTGACAGTAACCCTTAATCCTCTGAGCTATCTCCACTACTAGCTGATAAGAAGTCCCCATCTCAACCTCCCGGGCCATAGTAGTCTGAATACCAGAGTGCAAACCCGCAACAAACCTCCCACTCGTTCCGCCTCAATGGGAAGTATACTAAGTGCATGGCAAGACAACTCAGAGAACATAGCCTCATAATCGGTCACTGATATCTGACCCTGTTGGAGCTGCTCAAACTGAAACCGCAACTCTTCCCTCTGAGAGGGTGGAATATATCTGTCCAAGAATAGATGTGTAAATTGGTCCCAAGTCATGGGAGGAGAACCTGTCGGCCTGCCAAGAAGATAAGACTGCCACCACTTATGTGCCCTGCCCTCCAACTGGAAAGTAGTGAAATCCACCCCGTGGGACTCCAATATCCTCATNCAAGAATAGATGTGTAAATTGGTCCCAAGTCATGGGAGGAGAACCTGTCGGCCTGCCAAGAAGATAAGACTGCCACCACTTATGTGCCCTGCCCTCCAACTGAAAGTAGTGAAATCCACCCCGTGGGAATCCAATATCCTCATGTTGTGCAGTCTGTCCCTGCACCGATCAATGAAGTCCTAGGGATCCTTATGTTGCTCACCTCTAAATATATGAGGGTGTAGTTTAGTCCATCTATCCAATAGCTTATGCGGCTCGCCAGCCGCAACTGGTCTACGCTCAGGTGCCACTACTGCAACTGGCTGGGCAGTGCCCATGGGTAGTGCACGCGGGGTCTGATATATGGCAGATGCATGTTTTGGAGCCTGAGTGGTAGGGGTCTGTGCTCACCCTCCAAGCTGAGATGTGGCTGGGTCTGATGGAAATAAACCAGCCTGGGTCATAGAATCCATGTACCGTAGCATACGGCACATGACCTCCCAAAATTCCGGTGCTGTCATGACATTGACTGGGGCTGGCTCTACTATAGGCACCTCACCCTGCTCCTTAATAACGGGATCCTCCACTGGATTCACTGGTGGTGCAACTGGGGAAACTTTGGGACGTCCTCATCCCCTACCTCGGGCTGGTGCCCTCCCCCGGCCTCGGCCTCTAGCAAAAAGGAGAGAGGCTCCTCCCGGGTCCGGAATATCTGCCGCGCGTGTTCTCACCTTCTGTGAGTGAGTAAGAGAAGAAACTTAGTACACCATCAACTGCACAATAGGAGATGAATGAAGAGTAATTTCCTAACACCGTATAGCCTCTTGAAGATAAGTATGGAGGTCTCCGCACTGATCCGCAAGACTCTATTCGTCCTACCCATAACTTGTGAAACCTACATGAACCTAGTGCTCTGCTACCATGTTGTCATGACCTAATTCCGTATCAGGTCGTGATGGCGTCCATCACCGTTGCAGGATAAGCCGACAGTGATCAACCTGATGATTTCCCACTTTTAACGAGTTTCCCATGGCAATTTTTCCTTAATTTAAAAGATTTAATGAGAAATAGATTTAAGCTAATAAATGAAAGTAGCTAGAAGTATTTATAACCATAGGAACAAAATAAAAATCACAAGTCTACTAATGTGTGCCAAGATCTAGTGTCACAAGTATGATGGCAACTAGTAGAATATACGAAAGATGTCTACTCTACTGTCTGAAATAGAATATACAGAAACAAAACAAAAGAGAGACTCCGACCTGCTGCTGAACGACTCGGAAGGGCAGCTCACTGTGAACTCTCGACCCAAGATCAAGTACGCGCGCCTGACGGATTACTAGGTGTACCTACCTCAGACCCTGCACATCAAGTGCAGAAGTGTAGCGTTAGTACATAACCAACATGTACCCAGTAAGTATCCAGCCTAACCTCGAAGAAGTAGTGATGAGGGGTCGACTTTGACAATTACTATGGGCTAACAATAATATGTCAAAATATTAATTAAGCATGGATTACATGAAGAATACAGAAACCCAATAATAGGAAATAGTAAATAATCCCTTCACTAATATTAAGTCCCAAATTTATTCTTTTCGTCATTTAACAATTTATACCTCGAGCCAAAGAAGCAATATCAATTATAAATTGGTTCCAAAGATTTATCATGCACAAGTTATGCCGAGGTCGTATGGCCTGATCTGACATAATATTTAAATTGTACACTGCCGAGGGTCGAACGACACGAACAATAGATGCATCTATCTGCTACCAAGGCGTTCGGCCCGCTATGTGGTTGCAGAATCACTCTGCAGACCACATAATGGCCGCAGAGTGAATCAGAAGTGGGGCAAGTATGGAGGAAAGTTTGCGGCGCATTATTCGACCGCAAATTAGTTTTGTCTATCAGTGTGTGGCTAATCTGCAACCACAAGGGTCTGTTAGTGTGTGGCTAACGGCCTGACCTCCACATCTAGCTGTCTGACTCCTGCCCCTAGCTAACTGGGCAGGTGGCGGAACAACTGGTGCTGGAATCATAACATGGGAACCCTGGCAAAATCTAGCAATATTTCTCGGATCACCACAAGTATAACAGGTCTTCGGCTATTATGACTGTTGACCCTGGAACTGGCCATGTCTACCTGGATAACCACCCTTATGATCCCGGATTGGAAGTACATTAATATGAGTTGGTGGTGCACTGTAAGCTAGCTAGTTGGAATGAGACACGTAAGGGTCGTGACCACCTGAAGTACTGTGGGATGCTTGGAGCACTGAATGAAATGGCCTATGAGGATGTCCTCTACCAAAATTACCCATGCCTCCATACGAGGCACCACTGAACTAAACTAACGAGGCCTCTTATCAGACCCCTGCCCTCTCTCCTGTGTAAGAACCATCCCGATCCTCCTCGCAATACTAGCAGTTGCCTGAAAGGAAATCTCACTTTCGGACTCCTTGGCCATCTGAAGCCTGATAGGGTGAGTGAGTCCCTCAATAAACCTCCTCACTCTCTCTCCCTCAGTAGGTAGTAAAAGGAGAGCATGACGGGCAAAATCCACAAGAACGGGTCTCGTATTGAGTAACAGTCATATTGCCCCGCTGTAGACGCTCAAATTGCCTACGGTAATCCTCTCTCAATGTGATACAGAGGAACTTCTCTAATAATAGTTGTGAGAACTGCTCCTAGCTCAATAGGCGATCCAACTTGTCTGGTCAATGTATAATCTCTCCACCACCTCTTGGCGGAACCCGTCATCTAAAATATAGCAAAATCGACCCTATTGGTCTAAACAATACCCATGTTCCGCAATACCTCATGGCTGCGGTCAAGATAATTCGGTGGTTCCTCGAAAGGTGTACCACTGAAGTGAACTCGAAAGAGCTTGGTAAACTTATCAAGTCTCAATAAGGCTTCAGAAGACATGGCAGGCCTATCACCAGCCTGTACCGCAACAACTG
>AWOL01S0062772.1:0-13669 GCA_000715115.1 Nicotiana otophora
CTAAACATGAATTAGGGACTGAGTGATTTGATAATGGTCGACATCATGAGAATTTCAGATTGTGTTCTTGCGATAATAGAATGGACAACAGAAGATGATTCATGAGAAATACAGAGAATGGTCATTCAGGAAGATGCCTCCCTAAAGCAAGTAATGTGATCAAAGTTAAGCTTAAGGGACTGTATGTGCTAGTTGCCCTAAGTGTCACCATCGCGAGTAAGGAATTTTGTTATCCTAAATACAGAACGTTGGGAATAGTCCATACTTCGGATAGAAGGCTAGAAGCGCTAGAAGCACTGTGATTCAATATCGAAGAGTTAGAGTTGTAAGTTAAGACAAAGGGAATAACCCAAGAGGGATTACGTGGAATACAGATATGAAAATAGACCAACGAGTAGTTAGTACTTATTCAAGAAGAGTCTAGTTATGGCTAGATAAGAGGTTACAGTTAAATTAACAGATCATGCAAGATAAACATAGTGAACCCCAACATGGAAATTCAGTCTCGCAGATCGGAAGATAGCTTAAGCCTACATAAAAGTGGTATCATAGCAGTTCTGTCCTAGGGAGTCTACAAGCATGTCTAGTAGAGTCTTGTTTATGGGTGTGTCGTGCACCACACTTATAAGCAGGAGGCTACAGGGCATTTAGGAATGTCACTCCTTCTTCTTACTATAGATAGTGTGGTAGAGCTCATTTGTAAGAACTCAGTTTCCTAAACTCTATCTTATTCATAATACGGCGATGCCTACATCCAGAAAAGTTGGTAAGAGATATAGTTGTGGAAGAGTTGAGTCAGAGGAACTCAATTTTTGCATCGTGCTTATGATGAATAAATATGAAGTATTCAACAGAATATGTGTACTAAGACGTGTAAGCTTCTTGATAAGGAGCCTTAAGACAAGAATATCTATCCACCTTATGGTAAAAAGAAATGAGAGATTCTGAAGATAGACACAAGCTTTAACAAGTAAAAGTAGCAAGATGAAGAAGGGTACGAGGCGCCTAGTTAATGAATATTATCAGTATTTACAATTCAGGCCGAGAGTCCTTCAAGTAGGCGATTAGCTCAGCGGAAGATGTTGGTACACTCCATTTGCTCCAGAGTTACTTTATGACAATTATGTATTCTTAGAGGCTTGTAGACAGATGTCATGTATATGAAAGCTTATATGGCCTTGTCGGCCTATGTTCAGTGTACGAGTGATTGTTTTGGTATTATAGGCCAGTATGTCAAATGTATAAGTTTTTATATCAGAATACAACATGTAATACCAACTTATACATAAGACATATGGGCCTCTAAGACCAAAATAACTACTCGTACACTGAACATAGGCCGACAAGGCCATATAAGCTTTCATATACATGACATCTGTCTACAAGCCTCTAAGAATACATAATTGTCATAAAGGTCGGGACATAGCCCCGCCATACCAAACAATACACATCTAAATCACAATGACCAAACAAGAAACTTCGGAGCAAATGGAGTGCACCAACATTTTCCACTGAGCTGATCGCCTACTTGGAGTACTCTCGATCTGTCTATCGAGACATGGTTGTTCATTTGTATGACTTTACTACATTTAGGTAGGTAATACTATACCATAACTCTTACCTTGGTTTTATTATTAACGAGGTCTGCTACCTAATTCCAGGTTACTTTCTCCCTTCTTATCAAGAAGCTTACACACATGTTCTGCTGAAAACTTCCCTTTTACTCATCATAAGCATGATGCAAAATTGAGTTCCTCTGACTCAACTCTTCCACAGCTATATCTCTTACCAATCGTCTTTCTGGATGGAGGCATCATCATATTATCAATAAGATAGAGTTTAGAAAATTGAGTTCTTACAGCTGAGCTCTACCACACGATCTAGAGTAAGAAGAAAGAGTGACAATCCTAAATTCCCTGTAGCCTCCTACTTAAAAGTGTGGTGCACAACACACCCATAAACAAAACTCTACTAGAAACGGCTTGTCGACTCCCTAGGACAGAACTGCTCTGTAAATCATGAAATACTTATAGTGTCGTGCATATAATGTTGTTGTGAGTCTTTTGTTAACAAGACTATTTCTTTTTACTTATTGAAGCTTGTATCTATCTTATGAATCTCTCATTGCCTTTCACCATCGGGGTGGATAGATATTCTTTGCCTTAAGACTCCAAATGTCTTATGTATAAGTTGATATTACATGTTGTATTCTACTTATCTCATGGAAAGATACGCTATGTTGGTACTCGGTTGAGTAAGGTACCGGGTGCCCATCGCGGCCCATCGGTTTGGGTCGTAAAGTTAAGCTTATTGGACTTTATATGCCAGTTACACTAAGTGTCACCCTCGTGAGTTTGGAATTTTGTTATCCTTGGTATAGAAGGATTACCGCGAGGCGTGTAAGGATCATCGATGATGTGAAAAGATGCTAAAGATGAGAAGGTAAAACATCTATACGTAGATCATCGTAGCACTAAATCTTAGTGCTCCCCTAAAGGGGGAATATAGAGTAATGTGGCATTCAGTAAGAATTAAGTGGTTCTAGTAATTATGGAATGGTAAAGGGAGAATGCGACAAAAATGAAAAAGGGATGAGATTACAATAATTCAAAGCCTACAAATTGGCTATGATTCCAGAACAATATGCAAGCACGACGTCAAGGAGAGAAAGTAAGGGTTCCTGCCCAAGATGTTATTGATATGGGAATGGGCCAACGAGTGGTTACTTTGGTCTTATAGGCCTGTATGTCTATGTATACGTTGGTATTACATGTTGTATTCTATTTATCACACGGTAGCCTCTCCGGCTCAATTATTTATAATAGTATGATACAAAAAGATACATTTTATTGGTACTCGGTTGAGTAAGGTACCGGGTGCCCGTCGCGGCCCATCGATTTGGGTCGTGACAGAAGGGCCTAGTCTCATCTCATACTTTGTAACTGTTATCCATCCATTATTGATTCACGTCAATATTGATCTATAATATACCACTGATAACTTGACCTCTTTTGTAACACTACCGCTAGGGCTCACGTCTCATGAGGGAACATCTGGAATGATTTTCCTGATCCACCTTGGGAAGATACTATACTTTGATAACCATATTCCATAACGGCTCTACGAGAAAGCCAGTTAGAGGAGTACCAGCCTTATAATAAGTCAGTATGAAGCTCCCACCGGATTGTGTATGCACCAGAGGTGCAAGTATTATGATACAGCTTCAAGTTGTGGATGTGAATTATATGTATGTGGAAGGAAGGTCATAAAGGATATAGAAGATGTGATGCGAGATTTTAAGATAAATAAGGTAAAGGTGAACAACGTATGATATACTCAAATACATAAGGTTGTGAATAGTCCATATTTCGGATAGAATGCTAGAAGTGCGGGGGTTCAATATCCAGGAATGATAGCAACATCGTCAGTGGCATCTCTTCCAGCCTATGGTTTTTAGGTATCGAGAAGTCTGATTAAGAGAGTAAAGAAAAGTTAGAGACAATGTGATGTCTCGCTTGATGTTCTAGAATGACACGAGGAAATCTATCGTGCAAGCAATTTGAAGGAAGGTTGCGAGTAGTATAAATAGATATGTGTAGGTCGCAAGCTAAAGTATGGTAAAGGGACAAGGTTTTAGGAAGGCAGGAGTAAGGATAAGAAAGGGCGAGTGAAAAGGTGACGCAAATGGAAAAGTCCTTAGGATTAAGCCCATGAAACAAGAGAGCTGATGGTTTCTCTAAGTTATAGAAAGCTCGGTATAGCCTGAATGAACTTAAAGGAGTGTAAGACCAGTAGCATTTAGAAGAGATGGAATACTGCCCTGTTAGTAGAATGAGGGTGTAATTGTGATAAATGAAGGATGGCGTTTGGGCCTTCGATTGAATAATAATTTCATAAATTGTACAGGATTAAAATACTCACGTGAGGAAAATCACATTGGGACTTTTGTCACGACCCAAATCGATAGGCAGTGACAGGCACCCGGTACCTTACTCAACCGAGTACCAATATAACGTATCTTTCTTATTACATCATCATAGGTAAGTGGGCCAGAAGGGGTGTCATTACATAAATAGAGTAAACATGAGGGTATTACCCGACATAGAACGACCCAACCTAATATAAAAACTTATACATGTTATATACATGCCTATAAGGCTAATATGATCATTTGTAAACTCAAAACATAGGCTGACAAGGCCATACAAGTATCTGTATACATGCCATCTGTCTACCTGCCTCTAAGAGTACATACTTATCATAAAGGTCGGGATAGAGCCCCGCCATATCAAACAATACACGTCTAAACCATACTGACCAAACAACAACTCCGGAGCAAATGGAGCACACCAACATATTCCACTGAGCTGATAGCCTACTTGGAGGACTCTCGACCTGTCTATCGGGACCTGCGGGCATGAAATACAGCATCCCCAGGCAAAAGGGACGTCAGTACAAATAATGTACCGAGTATGTAAGGAATAAAAATCAGTAAACAATAGACATAAGAGAAACATGGAGTAAAAGACTCAACTTATATATCTGAATAGCTCTGTGAATTATTTAATATTATAATGTCATGCATATGCATATAAATGTCATACCATGCATGGGTATATACGTTCATAACATCATCAAGCCTCTGAGGGCATCCCATCATATCATTTCAGCCACTGTGGGCCAATCATCAACGTATATCAGCTGATCAGGTGGTGGTGCATATATAACGCCGTAATATTTTTTCATATCCCATATACATATAATATACATATATACGTATATATAATGCCATCTGGTCATGGGTCAATGTAAATGATTGCAATGCACGAGAAGTACGTCAATAAAATCTTTCAGAGTGTCATAAGACCATATTACCTTTGATTAATATCATGAAATAAACTTTATCAACTTACATATTTTCCGAGACCTATGAACCAATGATAGAATAATAAGACACATGGGGAATCAAGAATCTAGACACCCCTAGTTTTTCTATAAATAGAGTCATTTATGAAAGTTGCATATTTTGCTCATTTCATTGGTATCACTTGGATCATGTCTAAAAGAAATAAGGGATAGCCTTAACATACCTGAGCCGGTTCTCTTGACAGTCCCTGTAATACACGTCAATTGTGACAATATGTTTTTGGCAAGATCGGAGTAGGAAAAAATCCGTATGATATTCATGAGAAAGATTGCACCGCACTACCTTAGAATCACAAAATTCCATTGCTATAACATTACGTAGTCTCGCTTGAATTTTGTAGTAAAATTACGTTACTAATATCTAGTCTTTCATGAATGAGTTTGTTGAAGCTTCATCTCTTAAATTAGTAGAGATGAGCAAATTATTTTGGTGAATTTAGAGAAGCCTCACGTTACCGTGTAAATTACATCCATCTCTCTTAAAATGAATTTATATCCATCTCTTAAAGATCAATGACTAAGCCTTCAAATGACTTGGACATAAAAATGTGAGGACTAAGCCTTATCAAGTGACTTTTAAGAGTTATCAATTTGGCAAGGGTTGGCTGCCACATTTGGGGATAAGGACTTAACATACATATCCACAGATATCTTAATCTTTATCCAAATAACTTAATTACTTTATTAATCTCCCATTAGAATTCATAATTACTCAATTATCCATATTATTAAGAATTATCCCAACTTACTTAAAATTTTACTCACTTTTAACATACCTTATACACCTTACTATCATGGTTATGTGGTACCTTGTATAATATTAGTCCATAAATACCGGGTATTGTAGCTCGGACTGTATTTTATCGTAGATCGACAACCCTCAACGAAACTCATTTTCTTTGATTCGTTTACCCTTTAACCTTCATGTCACATACTTATCACTTGTTTTGAAATAGCATAAATGCTCATAATCCCAAAATAATCTCACTCCCGAGCTTATGTCGATTAACTTACGACGAAATTTCAACGTACGAAAATGCGGGATGTAACATCTTATTTTCGAGCTTTCATCAAGTTACTTATCGTGTACTTTCACGTACGAAAATATGGGGTATAACATCATTCCCACCTTTGCAACATTCTCCCTCTGATGTTGACTGATGCACTTACCATTTTCATAACTTATGTCTTCCGAATACTTTAGTACTCTCCTTGCCATCTAGGCAACTGTTCTGTAAATAATTTCAAAGGGCATCCCCCCTTTAGGCCTCTTTCTCACACCGCGATTTGTAGTCGGAATCCTTCCAATCTCGTAACTATTGCTACCTTCTATCATGCTGCCTGTATGACTCTAACCTTGTAAGTTTGCCTATGCGACTCTTCTTTCCTTTTTTTCATCCAGTTTTTAGAAAATCTCTAGGTCTCACTTTGTAAACATATACAGATCTTGACAAGATATCCCTCTGGGCATCTACAGGTATACTGGAGTTCTTCGCTCGGTACTTTGTCGAACTTACGAATATTGCTATATCTTATTTCGTAGACCTGGTTATCTATCTGTATGACCTTACTGTATATAGGTAGGTCATACTATACCATGACTCTTACTTTGATTTATTGTTGCTAAATTCTGCTACCAAATTCCAGCTTACTCTCGTTGCGTATCCTATATATACAAGTCTAAGTCCTTTAATGCTTCCTCATTACTGTTCATCTTAAGAATAACGGTCTAATCTCAACTCATACTTTGTGACTTTTGTCCATCTATCATTGATTCACCTCAATATTGTTCCACAATATACCACTGATAACTTGAAACTTCTTACGTAATACCTTGCCACTAGGGCTTACGTTGCATCGAGGAATATTTGAAGTAATTTTCTTGATCCATTTAGCGGTGATACAGTACTTCAATAACCATATTTTATAGAATCCTAATGGGATTTAATTACGTGGGTATTTTAATCCCGTACAGTTCATGAAATCCTCTTCAAATCATTACTCAATCGAAGGCCCAAACGTCATCCTTTATCTATCATAATTACACCCTCATGGTAATTCCGGGACAACATTCCATCTCTTCTAGATTCTATTAGTATTGACTCCTTTGAGTTCATTCAGGTTACACTGAGCTTTCTATAACTTAAAGAACCCTTCATCTCTCTTGTTTTCATGGGCTTAATCCCGAGAACTTATTCATTCTCGTCACCTTCTCACTCACATTTTCTTATCCTTACTCCTGTCTTTTTAAAACCCTGCCACTTTACCATTCTTTAGCTTGGGAAACATATCTATTTATACTACTCGTAACCTTCTTTCAACTTTCTTGTATCATAGATTTCCTTGTGTTATTCTGGAACATCAAGCGCGACATCACATCGTCTCTAAATCTTCTCTACTTTCTTAACTAGTCCTCTCGATACCTAGAAACCATAGGCAGGATGATATGCCACCGATGATGCCGCTATCACTCCTGGATACTGATTCCCATCGCTTCTAGTCTTCTATCCGAAGTATGGACTATTTACAACCTTCTATGTTTGAGTATCTTGTACGTTGTTTACCTTTACCTTACTTGCCTTAAAATCTCGCATCACATCTTCTATCTCTTTCATAACCTCCCTTCCACATAGGTATGATTCACATCCACAACTTGAAGCTCTGTTATAATACTTGCACCTCTGGTGCATAAACAATCTGGTGAGAGCTTCATACTGACTGTTTATAAGGCCGGTACTTTTCTAACTGGCTTTAGCGTAGAGCCCTTATAGAATATGGCTACTGTACTATCTCTCTTGTACCTCTAATATTAAGAGTGATTCTGCACTGTTCTTAATCATGATGTCTATAACTTTCTGGGTCCAATAATCAGATTCCTAATTTACTTCATTGATGTAACTCTTTAGTTTCTTCTTCCTTCTGATCAGCCTTCATGTACACTTAAGCTATCTTCCAATCTACGGCTCATGGTATTAGTTATCACTTTAGCCCTTCATGGATGCTATGTAATATTGCCTTGCCCACTCCACCTTATTTTGCTGGAGGGAGTGTGTGATACCATCATCTAACAATTCAATCCTTTGTCTTTGTGTCATGCCCCAACCTCGGGGAGCGCGACCGGCGCTCAACTGAGTGAACCCGGTCGAGCAAGCCTATTAAACCTTTCCTACCTGACTCATTCATTATCCAAAAAGGGATCGCATCACCATTTGTAAAACCGAGGAGAGATCAGATATATAAACATTGCTAGTTCATTTTCCTTATATGCATGCGATAGTTGAGTTTCCAAAATACAACTCGATCCAGCGACCACCCCAACATACATACACGACCCACATAAACGTCTACGGAGCCTCTAAGGATACAAAAGAGCAATATGACAATGCCGGCAACAAGGCCCTGGCTATACCTCAAAACGTGAAAACCTATACAAAAGAAGGACTACATGATCCCTGGGAGCAATGGGGCTCACCAAGACTGATGTGAGGAGAGAAGGAGAGCACCACTATCTGCGATCGGCACTATCTGCGATGGAACCACCTACATCCATTCAAAGATGTAGCGCCCCCGGCAAAAGGGACGTTAGTACTATCGAATAGTACTAGTATGTAAGGTAGACACCAATCTTAGTAGAATGAACAGTGAAATAAAGAGAAGGCAGTCATAATAATCAATAAGTACTTCATCGAAATACAAATAAAACACCAAGTACGGATCACATAGTTTCCAATTCAATCTTTCCATCTTTTTAGATTAATAATCTTTAGTGCCAAAGCCACAACTCACAATGCCATCGTGTTTTTACACGGAGTCCGGTCTCGGTAAGACCGGATAAGCCATCTTAAATGAGACATATCCATATCAACAATGTAATTAAATAATCCCAATACAAATGCGACCATGTGTACAGCATGGCGTCCGATCTCGACCCAATCGGCTAAGCCATCTCACTTGAGACATAACCTCTTTCAACTGTCGACTCAATTCACATTTCTTTCCCATCTTCATTACATGGCACAAACAGCCTCATTTATTAAGTAGTTCTTGGTACTTGGGCACATTTTACAATTCATGTCTTTCCCTTTTTATTTTTTCAAATAACATCATCATTCATGTCGATAAGTACCATCACATAAGGCATTTCACACATAAGGGAAGGAGCTTGGAAAAGCATAATTACGTTCTCAAATAGCATGATGACATGGTAACCATCTAAGACAATTAGAGAACGTGAATCTTTCAATAAAACACACTATGGCAAACAATTCTAGTATAATCAAGTTGGAACTTACACCAATTTTTCGGACACCAGGAGTTCGATTCTAAGAAGAAGAGAGTTAGCCATACATACCTCAATTGCGCTTCTTTACACTCTAGAATTATCCGGAACCCTTAGCAACCTCAATCTATTTTAGCAATATACAAATTGAACCCAAAATTAGGAAAACGTTCATGGTTCTGGTTCACGTTTCCACACTCTTTCACTACACATGCATGCAACATAAACAATCCTCATACCCATGGACCATCTTATTAATTACTCATTTTCAGTATAAGTTTAAAAACATTAGGGCTAAGGTATAGATTTTTACCTATAGGATGGAGGCCTAGATTGCTTTCCTTGATAATCTTCAAAGTTTCAAGCAAGAATTGAAGAATAATTGATGAGGATTACTTTCTCACTCTAAGGCTCCCTCTCACTCTATAGTATGAGAAAATGAGCTCAAAATAGACTAAGGGGGGTGTTTTAACGGAATGGGGGTCGGGTTTTAAATTATGAAAATGGGTGCCCCGACACAGGTCTGCGGTCGCATATGCAACCGCATAATGGTTATGCGGTCTGCAAAGTGACTGCAGAAATGGCCCTCAGGGGCCTGAACTTACGGCCCAGCTATACGACCAGTATGCGGTCAGCATACTTATTCTGCGATCGCATAATGCACCGCAGAACTCCCTCCGCAAAAACCCAAGAGGGATTATGCGATCAATATGCGGTCCGCATAGTGGTTATGCGGTCGTATAATCATCCGCAAAGCTGACCTCAAATTGGCCAACGTACCGCTTCATTCTGCGGCCATTATGCGGTCTGTAGTGTGATTATGCGGCCGCATAATGGGCCGCGGAAACACGTCCTTTTGTGAAACATTTTCCTCTAAGTCTGTGGGGTACTGTTCAATCCAAAAAGTCCTAACCACGGTGAGCAAGCTCGCCGCGAAGAATTTCTACTATAATAATGCAGGAATCTAGCTTGGCACCACGAAACCCCGAGTTTTTGGTTAAAATTTTTATTTATTTTTATTGTTTTTTACGATTCCTTACATCCTCCCGCACTAAAGATCATTCTTCCTCAAATGAGGATTAGGGTTCACTTAACACAGTTTCAGTTATGCCACATACCATCAGCCCTAAATTTGCCTAACTTCCTAACTTTCTGAAAATTTCGCCAGAGTTTTCTTTATAATTAGACCTATCCACCTGCCAGAGAACCCCCAAAACATAGCTTAGCAACATATATAGAATTACATAACACAAAAGAATGCAAAATATCACAAACCGAAGCTTCATGGGGGACATATAACTAGAAAGGAGTGTCTTAATATTAGCCGAACAAGCGATACAAACTTTATGGGAAACAACTTCATAGAACTATTACATGGCTATTCAATCAAATGAGGGTACTTTTCTTTCATTTCATTCTCAGCTTCCCAAGTAGCTTCTTCGACTTGTTGGTTTCGCCATAACACCTTCACGGATGCAATTTCTTTGTGTCTCAACTTTCGGACCTGCCTACCAAGAATAGCAACCGAAATTTCTTCATATGACAATTCTTCACTAACCTTGATGGTCTCAACAGGCACAATAGCGGACGAATATCCAACTACCTTCTTCAACATGGACACATGGAATACCGGGTGGACTAATGACATCTCAGGTGGTAGTTCAAGCTTGTACGCCACCTAACCTATCCTTTGAATGATTTTATACGGCCCGACATACCTCAGACTTAATTTCCCTTTTTTCCAAAACGCATGATCCCTTCATGGGAGATACTTTCAAGAACACCCAATCATCTTCTTTGAACTCTAAGTCTCTACGACGAACATCTGAGTAGAATTTTTGATGACTCTGAGCAGTTTTCAACCGCTCTTTTATGATCTTAACCCTTTCTGTAGCCTGATGCACAAGGTCTGGTCCTATTAGTTCAGCTTCTCCAACCTTCAACCACCCAATCGACGATCTATATACAAGGCCTCAAACGGCGCCATCTAAATATTGGCGTGGAAGCTGTTGTTATAAGCAAATTCTATGAGCGGCAAATGATCATCCCAGGTGCCCTTGAAGTCAAGCACACACGCATGCAACATATCCTCAAGCATCTGAATAGTCCGCTCTGCTTGCCCGTCAGTCTGTGGATGGAAAGCCGTGCTAAGATTTACCTGCATACCCAAACCTGCTAAAACTTCCTCCAGCAATTAGCTGTGAATTGGGCCCCTCGATTGGAAATGATGGAAACTGGAGTGCCATGATGCCTGAATATTTCATTGATATACAACTGAGCATATTGTTCCGCAGTGTCAGTGGATTTAACTTGTAAGAAGTGTGCTGATTTCATGAGTCGGTCCACGATCACCCAAATTGAGTCAAACTTATGCGGAGTGCGCAGTAACCCTACCACAAAATCCATGTTGGTCATTTCCCATTTCCACATTGGAATTTCTATACTCTGAGCTAACCCACCGGGCCTTTGATGCTCAGCCTTTACTTGCTGATAGTTTGAACATTTTGCCACAAAGTCCGCCACTCCCCTCTTCATGTTATTCCACTAGTGAACTTCCTTGAGGTCATGATACATTTTTGTAGAACCCGGGTGCACGGAATATCTAGAAGTATGAGCTTCTATCATGATTCTTTCCCGAAGACCATCTACATGTGGAACACATAGTCGTCCTTGGTACCGTAATGTACCATCATCAATGCAAAGAGAAGAAGCCGTAGTTTTATGTTTAGGAATCCCTTTCTTCAGCTGCACCAACACTGGATCACTGTATTGCTTCTCCTTGACCTCCGTCACAAGCAATGATTCCGCCCTATTCCGCACAATCACTCCTCCTTCATTAGAATCCGCAAGACGAACTCCCAAACTGGCCAACTGGTGAACCTCCCGGACCAAGGGCCTTTGACATGCCTCCAAGTGAGCCAAACAACCCATAGATTTCCGACTAAGAGCATCCGCCACCACATTAGCTTTCCCCGGATGATACAAAATGTCAATGTCATAATCTTTGAGCAACTCAAGCCACCTTCTCTGCCTTAAGTTCAATTCTTTATGTTTGAAAATGTATTGAAGACTCTTGTGGTCCGTGAATACATCTACATGGACTCCATACAAATAATGACGCCAAATTTTGAATGTAAAAACCACCCCCGCAAGCTCTAAGTTATGAGTTGGATAGTTTTATTTCATGATTCTTAAGTTTCCTTGAAGCATGAGCTATAACATTACCATGTTGCATTAATACACACCCAAGACCGATCCTTGAAGCATCGCAATACACCACAAACCCCTCGGTACCCTCTGGCAGGGTCAATACCGGTGCCGAAGTCAATCTTGATTTCAATTCCTGGAAGCTCCTTTCACAAGCATCAGACCACTGGAACTTAATCGTCTTCTGTGTCAATTTAGTCAATGGAGAGGCAAGAGCGGAGAACCCCTCCACAAACCTCCTATAATACCCGGCCAAACCCAAGAAACTGCGAATCTCCGTTAGAGTAGTAGGTCTAGGCCAATCCTTCACCTCTGCAATCTTTTGAGGATCAACCTTAATTCCTTCTCTGGAGACGACATGACCCAGGAATGTAACAAATTCAAGCCAAAATTCACATTTTGAGAACTTTGCATACAAGTGGTGGTGATGAAGAGTCTGCAGAATTGCCCTGAGGTGGTCGGCGTGATCCTCTCAACTTTGTGAATATACAAGGATTTTGTCAATGAATACTATCACAAAAGAGTCAAGAAACGACTTGAAGACTCGATTCATAAGATCCATAAAAGTTGCCAGGGCATTTGTTAGCCCGAAAGACATTACCAAAAATTCAAGGTGCCCACACCGGGTTTTAAAAGCTGTGTTCGGAATATCCTGCTCCCTTACCTTCAATTGATGGTACCCGGACTGCAAATCAATTTTGGAGAAGAACATAGCACCTTGTAATTGATCAAACAAATCATATATTCTAGGAAATGGGTATTTGTTTTTGATTGTGACTTTGTTGAGTTGTCGGTAATCTATACACATCCGTAGCGATCCATCTTTCTTCCTGACAAAGAGAACCGGTGTGCCCCAAGGCGACACACTCGATTGGATGAAACCTTTCTCTAGAAAATCCCTTAGTTGTTCCTTTAGCTCTTTTAATTCTGCCGGCACCATTCTATAAGGTGGAATGGATATAGGATGCGTTTCCGGCATCACATCAATCCCAAAATCAATCTCCTTGTCTGGAAGAATTCCAGGGAGCTCATCTGGAACTACATCGGGGAATTCATTCACAATTGGTACAGATTCAAGGGTAAGCACCTCAATAGTGGTGTCTGTAACTCGGACCAAATGGTAAATATACCCCTTCCTAATCATCTTTGTGGCCTTAAGGTAAGAAATAAACCTACCTTTTGGCATAACATTATTCCCCTCCCACTCAACAGCTGGCTCGTTAGGAAACTCAAGCCTCATGATTCTAGCTCGGCAAT
>AWOL01S0062783.1:6210-20148 GCA_000715115.1 Nicotiana otophora
ATATATATATATATATATGGGGGTTGCGCATGTGGCGAGACAAGGTGAGAATATTATTATGCACGTGTGGCGAGACAAGGCGGACATTTACTTTATTATTGCACACGTGGCGAGACAAGGTGGGTTGTGCCAGGGATTGTTTTGTGATGATTTGTGATGTCCTGGGGGCATTCTTGTTGTTGATATTTGTGTAGTGGTAGACTTACCTGCATGAGCTTTATCTTGTGAAAGTTGTGAGAAAACTATTCTACGTGTTGTCCGTTCTTTTTTCCTTATGCTTATTTGCCGGTATGGACTATGCTAAGACACTTGCACAAGTATACACGTAGTTAAGCACTCTTATCGGATAAGAGGTGTTCTTGATAGTGTTGAACATATATGCTCACCCTTGTTTACTTTCCTTCTATGTTAGAATGGCTCTATTGGCACGTGAGTCGTCAGTGTGGTTATGAGGTGTTATGAAGGCACAAGATGCCAAGTGTTAGGGTTCAGGTATTGAGACCTGTGAATTGTGATTTGTCCGAGGTTCGGTACCTCATGGAGTTGTTGACTAAAAATTGACGTAAAAGCAGTTGTAGTTGCTGAGATATTACTTGTCCTTGTTGTATTTGTGATTCCAGATTTAGGTTGTGTTCCATTCACTTTTCTGTGTTACTTTTATGGTATTCCGTCGATACTTGTTGTTTCCCTTCTGAAGCCATATTGCGTAGTCTTTATGTTGATATTATTTTTCTGTTGTTTCCTATACTTATACTTGTTCAGTTTATTAGACCAGTGGGTGTCTTGACTGTTCCTCGTCACTACTCCACCGAGGTTAGTCTTGATACTTACTGGGAACCGTTGTGGTGTGCTCATTATACTCTTCTGCACATTTTTGTGCAGATCCAGGTATTGATCATTAGTAGCTGTGAGGGTCGTTGCTGTGGAGACTCAAGGTAAACCTGTTGCTGTGTTCGCAGGCTTCAGAGTCACCTTCAAGTTTTCGTTTTGCACTGTTTATTCTTATTTCTGAACAGTTGTATTTAAAAATTTGTAGCAAACTCTGTAGAGCTTATGACTTGTACTACCAGTTTTGGAAATTGTAAGAGATTCTATTTAAATAATGTTGTTGTTTCAATTATTGTTAGGCTTACTCAGTCCCTAATACTAGGTGCCATCACGATACACAAACATAGGGGAAATTGGGTCGTGACAAGTTGGTATCAGAGCTCTAGGTTCATAGGTGCTACAAGTCATAAGCGAGTTTAGTAGTGTCTTGCGGATCAGTACGGAGACGTCTGTACTTATTTTCGAGAGGCTACAGAACTATCATATTAGGACAGTTTCACTTCCTTTATTCCTATCGTGCGAGTTCATTGATCTCGAAGTTTGAACCTTTATCATTCCATTCTCTCAAAGATGGTGAGGACACGAGTTGTAGTTACTGATGACGTTGCCCTCGGAGCAGATGTCTCTAGAGGCAGAGGCAGAGACCGATGAGGAGTACGTGCCGCAGCCAGAGCACCTACCAGAGCAGCAGTTGAGGAGCCGCCAGTAGTTCCAGTTGGGGGGCAGGTACCGGAGCCGCCTGCTGTTACCCCCGGACTTCAGGAGACCTTAGCACAGTTCCTGAGCATGTTTGGTACATTGGCTTAGACGGGGTTGATTCCGGTTGCACCAGCTATTTCACAGACCGGGGGAGGAGCCCAGACTCCCGCCGCCCACACCCCAAAGCAGCGAGTTCATGTTGGTCAGGTTCCAGATGTCATGGTGACACAGTCTGTGGTTCAGTTCACCCTGTGGTCAGGGCAGCAGTATCTGAGGAATAGCAGCTTAGTCTTGCAAGGTTCAAGAAATATGACCCTCCTACATTCAGTGGTTTGGCTTCAGAGAGTGCACAGGGTTTTCTGGAGGAGTGTCACCGCATTCTCCGTACTTTGGGTATTGTGGAGACGAGCGGGGTTGTTTTTACAATGTTCCAGCTCAGGGGAGCGGCTTATCAGTGGTGGCAGGCATATGAGTTGGGTAGCCCAGCCGAGTTAGCTTCACTTACATGGGTTCAATTTTTAGAGATGTTCCTGAGAGAGTTTGTATCTCAATCCCTACGAGATGCATGGTGCGCGGAGTTTGAGAAGTTGCGCCAGGGCACTATGTCAGTGTCAGAGTATGCCGTGAGATTAAGTGATTTGGCCAGGCATGCACCTGCTTTGGTCGCCACAGTTAGAGAGCGTATCCGTAGATTTATTAAGGGACTCAAGCATGCTATTCGATTCAGCATGGCTCGGGAGTTAGAGTCAAATGTTTTATTTCAGCAGGTAGTAGGGATCGCTTGCCGAGTATAGGGCATGTGGGACCAGGAGAGAGAAGACAGGCGAGGCCATGAGAGATAGTACATGCGAGATCAGGAGAGAGAGGATAGGGAGGTGAGGAGGCCTCGTAGACCGGAGAGATCTACTGGTCCTTATTTTAGAGGCAGGGTACGACATGGTCGAGGTTTTGTGGGTCAGCCAGTTCAGTTTGCACTTTAGGCTTTGCACAGTATTTCAAGTGCTCATGGGTCTCAGAGTACCTGTACCGCACATTTCTCCCAACCACGTGAGCAGAGAGGTTGTTTCGAGTGTGGAGATTCCAGCCACAGGGTGAGAGATTGTCCTGGACTCCGGACATGTGTGTCACAGCGGAGTATACATGCGAGTAGAGGGTGCCCAAGAGGGGAAGGCCAGACCCGTTGATGTGTTTCATATAGTAGGCTTGAGGCCACTGCGCCAGATGATTTCATACAAGTATGCTTTTGATTTGTTACATAGGGGCACCATTCGTATTTTGATTCGGTTCTGCTTATCGGGGCGGTTCCCCTATTTGTTGTCCCACCTATGGGTGAGTTCATGACATAGTATTATGTTTAGGTGTTTACCCCTGTTGGGAGACTCTATGAGTGGTAGCATATGTCTATCGTTTGTTTCTATTCATTTTTGAAAGTTATGAGACTAGAAGTGAATTCATGTTGTCCATTATGGCAGGTTTGATGTGATTCCTAAGTAAATTGGTTATAATTTGTGATTTGATAATTTACCAGGGTGAGCGTTTAGCAAGTGTTGAGACTTTATTGGCAGAATTGAATTAGTGGAAGATTTCCATTGGTATGATGTGTATTCGACTTGTGATTCAAAGTTGAGGGTGAGACCCTCACGATTCCATGTGATTTGATATGTTTGAGCNAAGCAGCGAGTTCATGTTGGTCAGGTTTCAGGTGTCATGACGACACAGCCTGTGGTTCCAGTTTAGCCTGTGGTCAGGGCAGCAACATCTGAGGAAGAGCAGCTTAGACTTGCAAGGTTCAAGAAATATGACCCTCCTACATTCAGTGGTTTGGATTCATAGAGTGCACAGGGTTTTCTGGAGGAGTGCCATCGCATTCTCCGCACTATGCGTATTTTTAAGACTAGTGGGGTTCGTTTTACTACATTCCAGCTTAGGGGATCGGCTTATCAGTGGTGGCGGGCATATGAGTTGGGTAGCCCGGCCGAGTTAGCTTCACTTACATAGGTTCAGGTTTTAGAGATGTTCCTGAGAGAGTTTGTACCTCAGTCCCTTCGAGATGCATGGCACACAAAGTTTGAGCAGCTACGCCAGGGCACTATGTCAGTATCAGAGTATGCTGTGAGATTCAGTGATTGTCTAGGCATGCACCTGTTTTGGTCGCCACAGTTAGAGAGCGTGTATGTAGATTCATTGAGCGACTCAGGCATGATATTCAGTTCAGCATGGCTCAGGAGTTAGAGTCAGATATTTCATTTCAGCAGGTGGTAGGGATCGCTCGCCGTGTTGAAGGCATGTAGGATCAGGAGAGAGAGGACATGCAGGGCCATGTGAGAGAGTACATGCAAAATCAAGAGAGATAGGACAAGGAGGCGAGGAGGCCTCGTAGACCGGAGAGATCTACTGGTCCTTATTTTGGAGGCAGGGTACGACATGGTAGAGGTTTTGTGGGTCAACCAGTTCAGTTTGTACTTCAGGCTTCATACAGTGTCTCAGGTGCTCATGGGTCTCAGAGTACCCGTACCGTACAGTTCCCACGGCCACGTAGGTAGAGAGGTTTCTTCGAGTGTGGAGATACCAGCAACAGGGTGAGAGATTGTCCTAGACTCCGGATAGGTGTGTCACATCGGAGTATTCAGGCGAGTAGAGGCGCCCAAGAGGGTAAGGCCCAACCTGTTGATGTGTTTTATATAGTAAGCTTGAGGCTACTATGCCAGATGATTTTATACAGGTACGCTTTTGAATTGTTACAAAGGGGCACCACTTATATTTTGATTTGGTTCTACTTATCAGGGCGAGTTCCCTTATTTGTTGTTCCACCTATGGGTGAGTTCATGGCTTAGTATTCTGTATACGTGTTTGCCCCTGTTGGGAGATTCTATGAGTGATAGCCGTGTCTATCATTGTTTTAATTCATTTTTGAAAGTTACGAGAGTAGAAGTTAATTTATGTTGTCCATTATGGCAGTTTGGTGTGATTCCTGAGTAATTTGGTTACGATTTGTGATTTGATACTCTACTGGGGTGAGAGTTTAGTAAGTGTTGTGATTTTATTGGCAGAATTGAGTTAGTGGAAGATTTCCATTGGTATGATGTGTATTCGACTTGTGATTCAGAGTTGAGGGTGACCCTCACGATTCCGTGCGATTTGATATGTTTGAGCCGGGCTGCGTGCCGCGGTGGAAGTTATATCAAGATGAGATCCTTGTGATTTGTTCATATACTTTAATTTTCCTTTTAAATTGATTTGTAGTATGGTACTCATAGAGAGTTGTGCCTGTCGGGCATTGTTTGATATTTCTCTTATGTGTTTCTCTTTACGTATTCAATCGTTTTCGTTATGTGCTTCTTGAGTTTTAGCTTGTGGGGTGTGTGCCCGATGGTGTCAGTTGTAAATTATTGATCCGGGTGTATGGTTATGTGGTCTTTGTGTTTCTTACATCATTGTCAGCATTGTGGAGGTTTGAAACGGGTTGCCAACGGATATGAGGCTAATTGCCGGTGCTGGTTTTGATTTCGGGCAACTATTGTGATCAGAAATGTTATTATGGGCCTATATATGGTGTGTCTTGTTGTGTGGTCGTACCTTGTGGGTGTAGTCATGAGTTGTTACAGCTGGTTGAGACTGATACCGATTATGGATTTAGAATCGTATCTTTTGAAAATAAATGGAAGGTGAGAATTTTCGACTCTAAGGCTTATTAGTGTTGGCAGAAAGGATGAATTACAGTTGGGATGGTGTCATCGGGCTTATGTGGATTGGGGTGACGTGGGGTCGCCCGCGGGTGTATGTTGAATATGTGCTTTCACTGATTTGAAGACTTCGAGGCGATTCTTAGCACGTTCGAGGACGAACATTTGTTTAAGAGGGGAAGGATGTAACGACCCGGCCGGCCATTTTGAGAATTTATGTCCCGTTCGATGGCATAAGGCCCTAAGAAGCTTTGTATTATGTGTATTGACTTGCGTGCGTGGTCGGATTCAGTTACCAGATGATTCGGAGTGATTTGGGATACTTAGTCCCTAAAACGGAAGCTTAAGTCTTAGGATTTTGATGGTAGTCGTAACTGCATGAAGACAACTCCGGAATGGAGTTTCATTGGTTCCGTTAGCTCCGTTGGGTGATTTTGGACTTAGAGGCATGTCGGGATTGTGTTTTGGAGGTCTGTAGCTCATTTAAGCTCGAAATGGCGAAAGTCGAATTTTTGGAGATTTTGACCGGTAGTGGAATTTTTGATTTTGGGGTCAGAATGCGATTCCGAGAGTTGGAACAGCTCCGTTATGTCATTTGGGACCTGTCTGCAAAATTTGACATCATTTCGGGTTGGTTTGATAGGTTTCGGAATGAGTTTTAGAAGTTGGAAGATTTGCAAATTTATAAGTTCAATTTTTGGTGCAATTTGTATTTTCGGCGTTATTTGATGTGATTTGAGACCTCGAGCGAGTCCGTGTTAGGTTATGGAACTTGGTCGTATACTTGGACGGGGTCCCGGGGGCCCGCGGTGTATTTCGGACGAGTTTCGGATGGTTTTCGTGGTTGTGAAGAGGTCTGCATTCTGGTGTAATCGCACCTGCCGACCTTGGTTGCAAGTGCGATGGTCGCATGTGCGAAGGTGGAGGCACAGGTGATGGAAGAGTTGGTCTTGGCAGCCTCTATAGATGCGAATTGTGGCGTGCAGAAGGGAGGGGAAGCGCAGGTGCGGTTGGACATGCGCACCTGCGATTGCGCAGATGCGTCTAATTTTGTCGCAGGTGCGGTCACGCCTAGGCAGAAAAGAAAAATTTGAGGGTTTGATTTCATTCTTCGTTTTTGACTTGAGAGATCGGAATTTGGCAATATTTCGAGGGATTTTCAGATGAAGCTTTGGGGTAATGATTCCTAACTCATTTTTGGTTGTATTCCATTGATCTATAGTTGTTTTCTCCATTTAATTTCGGATTTTTGGGGTTGAAATTGAGAAAAGTTGGAAGAACTTCTTCAATAAAGATTTCGAGTTTTGAAAAGGGATTTGTGGTCGGATTTGAGTAATTCTTATATGGTTGGATTCGTGAGTGAATGGGTGTTAATATTTTGTGATCTTTTCCCGATTCCGAGACATGGGCCTGAGTCGACTTGTTAGGGCGAATTTCGGAATTTTTGTTAAAATATTAATTTCATTAATTAGATGAGTCTATTATGGTTGTATTCATGATATGCAACTGTGTTTGGCTAGATTTGGACCATTCAGAGTCAGATAATTGAGAAAAGGGCATTCTTACGGAATAATTGAGCTTGGTTCGAGGTAAGTATCTTGCCTAACCTTGTGTGGGGATATTTCCCATAGGATTTGAGTCTTCTACGTTGATTGTAGTCCATGTACGCGAGGTGACGAGTGCGTGCTCGGACTTATTTGTGAAAAGTTGGCCTTTTAGGATTCTTAGGTCCTTATATTCATCGAGTATGAAGTTGTTCTGGATATGATTTATGTTCCTATTTACTAGTTTCACCGTTACATGCTTTAATTAGAATTAATTGCTTCAGGATTCACTCTTAAGGCCCATTTGACTCTTATTTGACTTAACTGAAGATTTTACCTCCTCTATTGTCATGCTATCTTTTCATAACTGCTTATCTTTATTTGGAATTATTATTATCTCATCCTATAATTATTCAGTCTTAATTGAGGTTATGATTATCTTTATGCTGTTTATCCTTAATTGAATTGTTGAATATCCTTTGTAATTTCTCAACCTTAAAGGAAGTTTAGATATCCTGTATCTTAGTCGACTTGTTGTATTTAGAATTATTTGACTCATGTTAGCTTCCCTGTTGTTGAAACAATATATCGTGGGATCATTGCTACATACTAGTTTTCCCATGCTGAGCTGTTCTCTTTACGCCTAGCATTCTTTACTATGGTTATTCCTTGTGAACTGGATTCTACCTTTTCTTGTGATTTAAAATTCTTGAGTTGATTTATTTGTTGTACTTTGTATTATTGCCATTGTTTCTGTTTGTACTTGTTGTGGTGATGCACGAGGTTTCTGCCGTGCGATTGTTATTATTGTGATGCACGAGGTTTCTGCCGTGCGGTTGGGTTTATTGTGATGTATGAGGTTTCTACCATGCGATTGTTGTTATGGGGTTGCACGAGGTTTCTGCCGTGCTATTGTTACTACTGTTATTTTCATATGCGGTGTGACAAAGCTGGATATATATATATATATGGGTTGCGTATGTGGCGAGACAAGGTTGGAACATTATTATGCACGTGTGGCGAGACAAGGCGAGCATTTACTTTATTATTGCACACGTGGCGATACAAGGTGGGCTGTGTCAGGGATTGTTTTGTGATGATTTGATAGCCTAGGGGCATTCTTGTTGTTAATATTTGTGTAGTGGTAGACTTACCTGCGTGAGCTTTATCTTGTGAAAGTTGTAAGAAAAATATTCTACGTGTTGTCCGTTCTTTTTTCCTTATGCTTATTTGCTGGTATGGACTATGCTAGGACACTTGCACAAGCATACACGTAGTTAAGCACTCTTATCGGATAAGAGGTGTTCTTGATAGTGTTGAACATATATGCTCACCCTTGTTTACTTGCCTTATATATGAGAATGGCTCTATTGGCACGTGAGTCGTCAGTGTGGTTATGAGGTGTTATGAGGGCATAGGATGCCAAGTGTTAGGGTTCAGGTATTGAGACCCGTGAATTGTGATTTGTACGAGGTTCGGTACCTCGTGGAGTTATTGACTAAAACTTGACGTAAAAGCGGTTGTAGTTGCTGAGTTATTACTTGTCCTTGCTATATTTGTGATTCCAGATTTAGGTTGTGTTCCATTCACTTTTCTGTGTCAGTGTTATGGTATTCCGTCGGTACTCGTTGTTTCCCTTGTTGAAATTAATGTATTGTGAGCCATGTTACATATTCTTTATGTTGATATCATTTTTCTGATGTTTCCTATACTTATACTTGTTCAGTTTATTAGACCAGTAGGTGTCTTGACTGCTCCTCGTCACTACTCTACCGAGGTTAGTCTTTATACTTACTGGGCACCGATGTGGTGTGCTCCTTCTACTCTTCTGCATATTTTTGTGGAGATCCAGGTATTGATCGTTAGTAGTTGTGCGGGTCGTTGCTGTGGAGACTCAAGGTAAACCTGCTGCTGCGTTCGCAGGCTTCGGAATCACCTTCAAGTTTTCGTTTTGCACTGTTTATTCTTATTTCTGAACAGTTGTATTTAGAAATTTGTAGCAAACTCTATAGAGCTTATGACTTGTACTGACAGTTTTGGGAATTGTAAGAGATTCTATTTAAATAATGTTGTTGTTTCAATTATTGTGAGCTTTACTCAGTCCCTAAGACTAGGTGCCATCACGATACCCAAACGGAGGGGAAATTGGGTCGTGACAAGGCAAAATTGCCAAAATTTTAACTTTCGTCAATTCAAGCCTAATTCTACTATGGACCTCCAAATCACATTCCGGACGCGCTCCTAAGTCCAAAAATCACCTAACGGAGCTAACAGAACCATAAAAATTCAAATCCGAGGTCGTTTTCCCACAAGTCGACGTCCGGTCGACTTTTCCAATTTAAGCTTCCAATTAAGAGATTAAGTATCTCAATTCACTCCAAAATCATTCCGAACACGAACCAACTAACCCGGTAAGACATAATACAGCTGTAAAGTACAAAAGAAGCAGAAATGGGGGAAACGGGGCTATAACTCTTGAAACGACCTGCCGGGTCGTTACAGTTTATGTCATCAACATATACAGCAAGTACAACAAACTCCGATATTTTGTTTTATAAAAACACATGGACAAATGGAATCATTTATATAACCTTCCTTTAATAAATATTTACTAAGGCGGTTATATCACATTCTTCCTGATTGCTTTAGACCATATAAAGATCTTTGCAATTTGATTGAAAATATTTCCCTGGACTTTGAATTATTTGCGTCAGGAATTTTAAATCCCTCCGGAATTTTCATGTATATCTTATTATCAAGTGAGCCATAAAGGTAGGATGTAACCATATCCATTAAATGCATGTCAAGCTTTTCATGGACAGCAACGGAACGTTATAGCAACCATAACAGGAGAATACTTTTCTTCATAATCGACACCAGGCCTTTGTGAAAATCCTTGTGCAATAAGGCGTGCCTTATATCTTTGTACCTCATTTTTCTCATTCCTTTTACGTACAAAGACCCATTTATAGACAACAGGTTTAACATCATTAGGTGCTTGGACTACAGACCCAAAAATTTCACGTTTCGCAAGTGAATCCAACTCAGATTGGATTGCTTCTTGCCATTTTGGCCAATCACGTCTTTGTCGACATTCTACAATGGATGGAGGCTCAAGATCCTCATTATCTTGCATAATAATAGATGAAACATTATATGCAAAGATATAATCCACAACTATATTCAATCGATTCAAATCTGTCTCAATATCAATTGGGTTTATTGATAGTTCCTTATTTTCTTGAGTCTCAGGCTCATTGATTTCCTCATGAATTTTAGGATTGGTTAAATCATGGGTTTCTTTATGAAACTCATTCGTAGTGTCATCTTGATCATTTATTCTTCTTTTTCTAGGATTTCGATCCTTAGAACTCAACGGTCTACCACGCTTTAGGCGTGCTTTTGACTCATTAGCTATGACACTAGAAGATTGTCCAACAAGGATATCAATACGGATTGGAATATTCTCTGCATGGATATGTGATTTCGTTATCCTTTTCATATCCGTAAATGCATCTGGTATTTGATTTGCTATTTTTTGCAAATGGATAATCTTTTTCACCTCTTTTTTACAAATATAGGCACGTGGATCAAGATGAGATAATGATGTATTTTTCCACAACATTTCACGTTTGGTTTCACTAATTTCTCCCCTAATTTTGGGAAAAATGCCTTATCGAATCGATAATTTGCAAATCGAGCAGTGAATAAATTTCCCGTTAATGTTTCAAGGTAGCGAATAATGGAGGGCAATTCAGACCCAACATATATTTCAACCTTCTTTGAGGACCCATCTTGGTGCGATATGGCGGTGCTACAAGCACATATACAGCGTATCCAAAAATTCTTAGAAGGGATATATTAGGTTCATGACCCAAAACTAATTGCAACGGGGAATATTTATGATAACTTGTTGGTGTGAGACGAATTAGCATTACTGCATGCAAAATTGCATGACCCCAAACTGAAGTGGGTAACTTGGTTTTCATGAGTAATGGTCTTGCTATCAATTGCAGACGTTTAATCAAAGATTCTGCAAGGCCATTTTCAGTGTGAACATGAGCTACAAAATGCTCCACTTTTATCCCAATTTATAAGCAATAATTATTAAATGCTTGGGGATAACAACTCAGTGGCATTATCAAGTCTAATAGACTTAATGGGATTATCGGGAAATTGTGCCCGTAATCGGATTATTTATGCCATTAATTTTGTAAATGCCTGGTTGCGAGATGACAATAGGCATACATGAGACCATCTAGAAGATGCATCTATTAAGACCATAAAATATCTTAACAACCCATTAGGTGGGTGAATAGGTCCACAAATATCCCCTTATATATGTTCCAAAAATACAGGAGACTCAATCCCAACCTTTGTTGGTGATGGTCTAATAATCAACTTGCCTTGATAACAAGAAGTGCAAGAAAATTCATTATTTAATAGAATCTTTAAATTCTTTAATGGATGCCCATTTGAGTTCTCTATAATTCGTCTCGTGATAATTGATCCGGGATGTCCTAATTGATCAAGCCAAAGAATAAAAGTATTGGAATTAGTAACCTTTTGATTTACGATAGAATGTGCCTTAAGTGCACTAATTCTTGTCCAATACATGCCACGAGATAAAGATGGGAACTTCTCAATAACCCTTTTTTGGCCAGAGACATTCTTGGTAACGATGAGATATTCGAGATTATTCTCATCTATTGTCTCAATATGAAATTCATTTCGGCGGATATCTTTAAAACTCAACAAGTTCCTCTTGGACTTGGAGGAGAACATTGCATTCTGTATAATAAGTATTGTTCCCTTAAGCAGAGTTATAGTAGCTCTTCCAGAGCCTTCAATTAATTTTGTACTACCATATATTCATCAACATCTATATGGTGAATATCTCTTTTAAAGAGAAAGTTATACCATTATGATCATGGTCAAACTTAGATGCAAGATCAGTTTCTTGCATTATTGTTATCCTTTAATAATCACATTGCCAAAATATTTTGGCGTACAATAGGTATGTGAACAATGACCATTCATGCCATAATAATGATATTATTTTCTTATTTCATCTCAAACCCCCTTCTCGAGGTGAGCGGTATATTTACTACCACTAGCACGTTCATATTCTTCCAATAATGAATATGTATTGATAATGATTATCACATTGTTTTCATATTCACTTCAGGAATGAAACATAATAATCCATGCGTGCTTTATAAAATCTCATGCCATATCAATGGCAAACATCACTTTCACAAAGTGAAGGATTATTTTGAGAGCCATTATTGTTCTCATTACCATAATAATAACGATTATAATTTCGTCCATTACCACGTCCACATCCATTCATACCTCCACGGTAACATCATGTCTTATTTTAGACTTATGGGATAGGTTTTCACTATTGGTGGCGATTGATTTTAATTTGCATATGTGAACTTTCATTAACTGAACTCAATCAAATAAAAAGTATCAAGCAAATATGGAAAAATACATAATCAATTAAAATCTACGTGTCCTTTGTAATAATTATCCCACGTTAAGATGAAAGAGATATGTGATAAAATAGAAAGGAAAAATATGTGCTCTCTCAAAAGTCTTCACTTCGTATTTCTTAATATTAACACATAGGAACATAATGCTTGTTATAGGAAAATATTTATCGTTCTTTACACTAAATATTCTTACATGATTTGATGAACTTTCAAGAAATTATTTTCCATAAAGCAAGTTTGTTCATATATGAAAGCATAAATAGCAAAGTGTAAAGAAACTTGAAAACTAATTAGAAAAGGCTAACCGTGATGGCCGAATATATGTTGGCGTTGTACACCTTATACCGTCATCATTCTTACCATATTATTAACATTAAATGACGCTACCGGCACTGGTCGCATTATAACAACTCAGTTGGCTAGAACTTCGTGTTGATAATATGTTATAAAATATAACTCAAAGTAACAATATGGAATAAGAAAAAACAAGCTAAGAGATATATATAGAGAAAGAGAGAAAATATTCTTATTTCTTCTTCAATTCTGTGTATTTTCCTATCTATTACAAGGCCTTTATATAGGCATGAAAAGTGAAGAAAATATGTCACTGAATATGGCATTAAATATACAAAATATGTCATTGAATATGTCATTAAACATAGAAAATATGTCATTGAATATGTCATTAAGCATTTGAGATGAAGATCATGGAGGAAGAGTAGACATCCACCATAATTTGATATTTCTTATAATAAAATTTGAATTGATTGATTAATTAATTAGGAAAGCTAATTAACACATAAATGTTCCAATTCAAACTAGAAGCCCAATGAGTAAAGCTAATTGTTCTAATCTATATCTATATATCTATATTAAAAGAATAAAGTTTGTATTGTGGTTAAGCCAAGTGACAAACTAATATAAAGCCACTTGGCAATTTAGGACAATATTTGTTATAGTATTTAATTTAAATTGAAAGAAAATATTTTTTTTTCAATTTAAATTGAAAGATAGTAAGTAAGATTGAAAAAAAAGTTAAATTTAAATTGATTGATTAATTAATTAGGAAAGCTAATCAACACATAAATGTTCCAATTCAAACGAAAAGCCCAATGAGTGAAGCGAATTGTTCTAATCTATATCTATACATCTATATTAAAAAAATAAAATTTGTATTGTGGTTAAGCCAAGTGACAAGCTAATATAAAGCCACTTGGTAATTTAGGACAATATTTGTTATAGTATTTAATTTAAATTGAAAGAAGATATTTTTTTAATTTAAATAGAAAGATAGTAAGTAAGATTCAAATAAAGTTAAATTTGAATTGATTGATTAATTAATTAGGAAAGCTAATCAACACATAAATGTTCCAATTCAAACGAAAAGCCCAATGAGTGAAGCGAATTGTTCTAATCTATATCTATACATCTATATTAAAAAAATAAAATTTGTATTGTGGTTAAGCCAAGTGACAAGCTAATATAAAGCCACTTGGTAATTTAGGACAATATTTGTTATAGTATTTAATTTAAATTGAAAGAAGATATTTTTTTAATTTAAATAGAAAGATAGTAAGTAAGATTCAAATAAAGTTAAATTTGAATTGATTGATTAATTAATTAGGAAAGCTAATCAACACATAAATGTTCCAATTCAATCGAGAAGCCCAATGAGTGAAGCGAATT